>JASVEL010006112.1:0-93692 GCA_032618575.1 Nicotiana noctiflora | reverse complement strand
GCCATGTACAATGTCCCATATGGGGAAGCTTCTAAGTGTAACTCCGTGTAAGCACAGTCAGAATCCCAATCATAACAAATCCTGGGTTTTCCACTTGGTGGACAAGTCATCTTCTGCTGCCAGTTCGTCTGAAGGTTCGTAAGAGGGTATCCAAGACTTTGATCCTACTTCCTCACATGCTCTAACTGCTCCAATTAATTTGGACGATGATGATGATGTCTCGGGCGATAGTAGAGGGGGTGATACTACAGTGGGAGGTTTAGAGAGATGAATGAGGCCAGAGATATGGCAAGACATATTCTTCAGTGCCAATGCATTTGAAAAGTTTAGAGAATGGTGGTTGTAGAGGTCGCTCACTCTTGAGCGACAATTCTTGATGAAAAATTTGAACACGCACAACCCCGATGTCCTTAGACATTTGTAGGAGCGCAAAGGATGGAAATGATTCACCCACAACGTTCTAGATGCAATTGAAGGAGCGCAAGAATTCTATGTGAACATGGATCACATCAAAAAGGGTTCCAAGGTAACAAAAGTTTGAAATCTAAAATCTGTTTTCACTCCTGTGCACTGAACTCATATGTGGGGTTTAAAGAAGTAGAAGTAGTGCAATACTTGTAAAAGCTAGCTATGGGTGATGCAGCTCGCCCGTGGCTAGCTGAAATTCTGGCAATCCCAAGGTCAACACCTCTGTGGCTCACAGCAAGGGTGCAATGGTTCGAGCCACCCTAAATAATGAAGCAAAAGGGTGGCAGACATTCGTATGCAACCATATTGATCCATTTCCCAATGAGAACATCATCCCACTTCCCCGTGCAATTTTGGTGGCATCCGTTATGGCTAGGTATCCAATTAATTTTTGTGCCATCATGTCCACCAACATCTCTTTAGCTGTCCAGAAGGGTGAAAGATCCTATCCGTACCTGAACTTCCTCACAGAATACTTCAAGGATCAAAGGGTGGAGCCGAAGCATTATGACATCGAGGTAAAGACCAAAAATCCTTTCTCATGGTACCACCTCCGAAGAAGCTGACAACCCAAAGTTTAATGGTAAAGCTACTACCTCCGCTGGCCAGTCTTAAGAGCCAGTAGTAGCGGTTACTGATTCAATTGCCGAGCCTTCCACAGTAGCCAGTACTTCCACCGGGACAACAACCATGCCACCTTCATCTTCTATACACCTATTTTTGCTAGACTTTCAGTGCTGGCCTCATCTACTTATCCTCAAACTACGCTGCGAGTCTCCGAGACATTGGCGATTCTCAACAACTGGATGCAGGTAGCTACTACAAAGCTGACTGACATATCCAATGTTGTTGCAGCAAAATCCTCCACCCTAGCAGCCCCATTATAGCCATAAGTACCTCCATCAGTGGAGGAAACATTGACGAAGATTCTGGAGAACCAGAAAACCATTATGGATACTCCAGTGACACATGCGAAAGTCATTAAGGATTTGGACAAGCAGGCCAAGAAGATGTGGAGGTCTCAACCATCAAATAAGTCAATGGAGAAGCTAAGAAAAATGATTAAAAAGATTACATCTATCGGAGATTTACCATTGGATCTGCTTATGGAGTCAACAGCCCCAACATCACAAACAACACCAACAGTACTTAAGGCACCAGAGGCAGCAACCGGTAGCGACTGCCCACTCCACTAAGGAGATGATCCAAATGCTCAGCAACCCCGTTGTTCCTTAGTTAGGTAATTATAAGATACAGCTAGAGACCGAGAGTACTGATAATCCCATGTAGACTGAGACCACATAGGGAGTTTTTCACTCTCTACCTTCGCCGTTCTTTTTTTGTTAAACATTAGGGATAATTCTTATTTTCATTTGGGGGTGGTCTATTTTTATTGATTGACATTAACATTTGACATGTAGTTACTCTTATACTATTTTTTATCTTTATTTTTCCTTTGGTATGTATATATTCTTCCTTTTAGTTTGATGCATACATTTAGTTTCCCTAATGGTTATATTCATTTACTTTTGTTTGCATATTCATTTATCGTACTTTTAATAATTTACTTCATGAATTATTTAGTTTGTTTTTCCTTAGTAGTATAACTTCTTATTTACTTTAGTGCTTCTTTTTAATTTGTTAGCTTTTTTTTTTTTTCATGTTTTGTGTGAACAATAAGCCTTTGGTTTTCTCAATGTCACGATTCTCTCCAATGGTGAATTTTCTGTGAATAGGGTGGCTCCTCCCAACGATGGATAGCATGACAAAATATTTAAGGGATTGAGTCTGCACTCACAATTATGCGGTCCGCAGAAGTGAAGAATCAGGGAGCTGGGTTCAAGTAAAAAATCAAGGAGTGCGGACCGCATCATTTTTGTGTGGCCGTATAATCAAGAGCGTGGTTGCACTCAGAATTGTGCAGTCCATAGAAGTCCTGCAAAGCTAGAGCTCAAGATTCAATAAGTGCAAACCACACTAGAATCGTGCGGCCGCAGAATCAAGAGTGTGGCCGCACTCAGAAATATGGCGGTCCGCACAACGTCCACATGGGAAATTCTTTCAGATATTTTTAGCTTAGTATAAACAGAACATTTTGTCATTTTTAGGTTATGTTTTAGTTTTGGGGAGAGAACCTGAGCCGTTTTCTTTACTATTTTGAGTAATATTGTATTAGATTAACTTTTAAAAATTAGATTTTCTTGATCTAATCAATTATTATGGATTCTATCTTAATTTCTTCTTGTATTTCTTCATTGTTCATGAGTAGCTAAGTTTCTAGATAGAGTTGTGGCCCAACCATAGTGTGGCTGTTTGATTCAAGGTTTGTTTGTGATTGAGTTAATGATATTTAGCCAAGTTCATGCTTGAATTCAAGAATTAATGATCGCAAACATTGATTCATGCTTTTTCGATTGGGTCTTTACTTGAGAAAGAGAGACCAAGTCTAGGAAAATTTGGTTAACAAGAAATTGTGTGAACTCAAGAAATTGATAGTCCCAATTAAAGGGTCAAATCTAGAGATAAGAAGATCCAATTTAAGCATATATCATTTGATTTGTGCAATACCCATTTGGAATTGGGAAAGCCAAATTGGGCAAAATCATTCAAATTACCGAGAGGTATAAAGTGGGTAATTATGTGTGATCGCTATATTATAACTTCGACTAATCAAACTTTTACTAGAGTTTATAACCCGTTAGGTAACCAACTAGGTGGAAGTCATGACCCTAGATCTTTTATCATTTGAAAAACAAGCAAAACCTAAAATATTGCCTTTTATATTTGCAATCAATAGCCTAAAGTACAAGTAAAAATAACAAATAAGAATGTGAAAGGGTAATTTGAGGCACATCACAAAATAACACTAAATATATACATTATCCCAATTCTAACTCCCCTAGGATTCGACCCCGACCCATCTTAAAATTTATTATTGCTTAGACCGCTCACTACCTATACTTGTGGTGTGAGTTTTGGCGATATCAGGCACTTCGATCCCTGGGGTGGCTACATCATCGTTTTCTCCATGGAAACCGAGGCCGTATCGGCGTGAGTGGTACTTCTTGCGAGTTTAACATGTTGATCTTGAAATCAAAGAATACTCACAAGAACAAGCATAAAGTAGTATGTGTATGAAAATTAATATCAGGCAATGTATCCTTAGTTCAACAATGGGCGCCAAACTGTTTAACCTAAAAATTGGATAACAATTAAACTAATAATGTGGTTTTAATGATACATGATTTCACCTAATACCAATTGATGAATATGAAGATTAGTAATAGAAATTAACAATTAGATAAAGCAAACCAGTGTTTGAATGGAATTTTACCGTCGAGCTTGAATACCCTCGAACTGATTGGTGCAAGTAGGGGTGTGCATTCGAATCGGTTTATCGATAAATCGAATCGATTATTTGTTATCGGTTCATCGATAAATAAAATCGAAAAAATCGAAACGTTATTGAAATGATAACGATAATTAGTTTTACAAATCGATAATCGATAAGTAATTATCGATAAGGGTCAAAATCGAATCGATAAATCGAATGCACACCCCTAATTATTTCATCCACTACATTTAAGGAATGATCATATTTAAAGCTGAAGAGAATGAAGTTCAAATTAATGGAAAATAGAATTAGCAGTGATAATGTATTTATTTTTTTTAATACCGTTGAAGTGTTGGTGACATATATTTGATCCCTTACTTTAGTTTCGTTGCATATGTCTATTGACACAATTTGTATGTTATAAACAGTGTTCGTCTTATTTTAGCTTCTTTTTGTCCATATTAGTTAGGCGTGTTTATAGCGATATACTTTTCGTGAAATCCCGCAAATTTTCTTATTGGTGTAATCGATAACCGAATCGATAAGCCCCAAAAATTAATAAATTGAAATCGAAAAAATCGAAACCTTATTGAAACGATAACGATAAGGATATGTACAAATCGATAATCGATAAGTAATTATCGATAAGAGTCAAAATTGAATCGATAAATCGAATGCACACCCCTAGGTGCAAGAACAATTAAAATAAAAAGCTGATGAACGAGAATATAAACAAAAGAGAAAGAGTTATATTGCTTTGATATCTACGAACCACGTCCCTTACAAATAATTAGAACCCTTTTTATATAGTATATGAATCCTATCTATGGTACAATTTTAATTATGAAAGTAAATCCCATAATTAACTAAACAACAACCCTTGATTTGATCTGTTTCGAGATTTCCACCATGATCTTCGACCAGTCACAAATATCTCGTCCTTCTGTTATTATGTTGTCTTCAGTCTTGCTCGATGTCTGTCCTGCTCAACCACCATCATTATCGGTTTCGATCTTGCTAGGTACCTCGAATCCGAACTCGGTACCTTATCCTTGTGTCACAGTCAGATATACTTCGGGCTCATCCTCGATTCATCCTCCCGGTCTCGGTCAATTAGAAAAATCGAGTGGGCCCGATTTTTACCGAATATAGGGTGCTACTAGCTATTTAAACGCGTAGAAAATTGTAGAAAAATTTATTTTCCTTCATTTCACATATATCATTAAATAAGCTAATTAATACATATTCTCATTATATTTTACTATAAATTAATTATACTAAATTATGTATAATTTGATATAAACATTGGAGACACATGATCACGTGGGGAGGGACGACCGACACCAATTACAGAATGTTGGTATTTTGTGAGAATTTTCTAAATTCTCGCCAATATCCGTAACATTTTAATCCGTTAAAAGGGGCCCCCCCTTGTTTTCAGAAAATCTTGCCAATTTAAGCTAGCAGCAACGGCTACAATTGCATTTAAGGATACTATTTTCTTTTCAAGCAACAATAGAAAAAAAATGGTTAGCTAGTAAATGAAACAACAAGTGCGATGTACTCCTCACTCAACCTAACATATTAATTTATCTTTTTTTTTCTCTAAAAAAACCGTATTTAAATTCATACAGTATTTTTTTAGTTAAGAGTCTATGAAAAATATCCTTTCTAACCTCTCAAAACGGGCAAAAGGTCCACTAATGAGAATTTATTGATTTGTTGTTATTGTATTTAAATCCATGATCGTGTGGATAAGAAATAATATAGGAAATGAGTTAGAATAGATACTTTTGGTGGATAATGAAATTTGTTCATAATGTTATAATATTGACTAAGTTGGAGATGATTCCACAATATATAGGCAAGTGCCAATATGTGACTATTCCAAATTATTTTCCCATTATATATGGGAGTTTGAAACCAAAAGGCCAATAGCTTTGATTTGCATGCTAATCATTCTTTCGAAATAGCCTAAAGCCTATAAGGGGTATGTTCAAGACTCCATTATTTCTTTCCTAACATAAACATATTTCCCAATTCTCTGTAACAGTTGATTTCCCTTCCCAAGAAAATTCAAGAAAAAGTTGGCATAGTGGAAAATGAAGTCATTAAGATCACCATCTCTGCAGAAAGATAATTCCAACTACACATATATGCAAAAAAATAAAGACAAAGAATTCTCGGTTTCAGCAAGAAAACTGGCTGCTACTCGCTGGGAAATCAATGAGGTTGCAATGGCTACTAAAGAAAGAATCTTCAAGTCATCCAAATTGGGCTCAGTTGATCCTTTTCATGCCCCTCTTTCTGAGGTGAGTGCTAATTTTTTAAAGAAAATTCTGGTCATTTTCTTGGAAATGTATATTGTGGTTTTCCCCCTTACTACTGTGTAATTTATCTTCCTAAGTGGGTAGTCATAGAAGAAAAGACTTATCAAGGATTCTTATAAATATTGGGTGCAACAGAATTCATATAGCTGACCTAACTAGCTTGAAATTGAGGCTAAGTTGGTGTATGTTTCAACTTCACTTCTCTTTTTTAAGTAACATATTTTATGCCCTAAAACTGATTAATAATTTTTTTTCTGACTAAGATATTTCCATTCTGAGAATCTGAACAGTGCCTAAACTAAGATCTGCTATGAAAGAAAGAAGTAAAACAGGCCAATTAAGATTTGTTACTATAAATGACTTCAAATTTCATCTTAGGAAATGGACAGAAATTTTATGAACAAAGGGACAGACATGTGACTTGGTTCTAGTTCATGTTCTATCAAAGTCGACAGGTCATATGTTGTTGAATTGATGTAATTTTGAATTTTTGCTGTCGTGGAAAATTTTTTCTAACAACTCCCAATCTATCACTGCCCTCAACTGCTGCTATTTTACAATGAAATATACAGCTAATGCAAGAATGAATATGCAGCTTGATCAGACACAAAATCACGGACAAACAGTAAGCAGAGAACTGTTGAAGGATGTCTATAATGGGCTTACCACATCTAAAGAGCTGTTGCATGTTCTGAGTCATGTCTGGAATCTCGAACAGCGGAAAACTACATGCTTATCCCTTTTCTCGTCTATAAAAACTGAGCTTGACCTGTTGTGTAATCAGGTGTCTAAACTAATAAACGAACACAGATATATCCACAGTGACCTTGATTTCCTCTTGAACAAGTTTGAAGAAGAAAAGATGGCCTGGAAGATAAAAGAGCAAGACAACATTCATACTGCCATTACATCCGTAGCGAGGGAGCTCAAGATAGAGAAGAAGCTGAGGAACCAAACTGAGAGATTAAATAAGAAGCTTGGTAGAGAATTGGCGGATACAAAGACATCTCTTTCGAAGGTAGTTAAAGAACTTGAAGACGAGAAGAAGGCCAGAGAGATATTGGAGCAAGTCTGTGAAGAATTAGCCAGAGGTCTCGGTGAAGATAGAGCTGAGGTGGAAGAATTGAAGAGACAATCTGCTAAAATTTGTGAAGAGGTGGAAATGGAACGGAAAATGCTTCAACTAGCTGATGTGATGCGCGAGGAAAGAGTTCAAATGAAACTTTCAGATGCCAAGTATCAATTTGAGGAGAAAAATGCAGTTGTTGATAAGTTAAGGAATGAATTTGAAGCCTATTTTAGATCTAAAAAGGGCCATGAACAAGGCGGTGATTTGCATAATTTTGAAACGATCAATGAGCTTGAGAGACGTATGAGAGAAACACTTCCAAGCACACACCATTACCAAGATAAAATAAAGGCAGATGGAGAAGTACTCAATAAGGAAGAGAATGGAGACAAAGATGATTCAGCTGATAGCGATCTTCATTCCATTGAATTAAACATGGTTGATAATGGCAAGAGCTATCAATGGCGCACTGCTTTACAGAATGAACCAATATTTTCGATTTCTGAAAAGAATAAAGAGAGGAGGTCCATCTCGGAGAAATTCTCAAGACAAAGCGCTTCCTTAGAAAGGGAAATTTCAGATGGCATAGAGTGGGAATTCTCCGCTGGAGAGAAAGAAAATGTGAACACTTTGGATAGAGGAATATCAAACTTTCATAATAATGGAGGAATACTAGACTTATCTTCTCAAGCATGGAAAAAGGATTGTGGAGATGAGATTGAGAGATATAGAATGATCAAGGAACTTCGAGATCATATTGTTTCTGCTTCAACAATAACATCTTCTCAAGACTTTTCTAGTCCAACTGAGAATTGGAGTCAGCACAGATTTTCTTCCGATGATCCTAAAAAAGTGATGGGCAAGGAATTTTCCGTCTTGTAGGAAGCAACTTGAACGAAAGCCAGTATGCCATTTTCAAGAATCCATCATAAAAGGCATGTTTGTCTTCCTGATCCACAGATCCCATAATTATATGGACATAATTATGTTGTTCTTTGTCTGAACTAATAGCTGAATATCTGAATATTTAGGAATGTGAACAGAATCTTGTGTTTTAGCTGTTTGTACAAGATAAACAGTACAAAATTGTGCTGATGTGGCAACGAAAAGGCCACAAGTGCATTTTGCTGTGAAGTTTATGCATTCTTCAATACATTGTATGATTCTCTTCATTTCTTAACCCCTAATGGGTTCCCTAGTACCGAATCTGCTCCCTTTTGTTCTTTATGTGTTTCATCATGTCCACTTCTGTTATGCTTAGCCTACTATACAGTGGCAGAGCTACATGGTTTGAAGGAGGTTCAATTGAATCCCGTTTGTCCTGTGCAAATAGGGTAAAAACAATTATTTGTATTTGTATAAATTGTTGAATCTTCCCAACATAAGGGTGACACTACCCAGTTAGTCCAGGTAACAGTAAAAGCAAACTGCGTCTTGAGTGCTCAAGTGGAACTCCACAGGTTGAAGAATAAAGTTGCCATTCTGCATTTTGATGGAAGAATGTAATGAGAAATTTTCTTTCGAGAGCTTTACGAAGTAAGTCTGCATAATACTCAGTAGATGCAATTTATCATTGGAGAGAGATTTTTTTACTGATCATTAATAAACACTGGATCATCAGTTTAAGGTAATATTCTCCATATGCTCACAGATTATTACTAATAAACCTTTTTCATGCATAAATAGGTACTCCATTCAACAGCTGAGTTCCCTTCCTGATCCTATCTTATTGGAGAAACATCAACAACTTCGTGGGAAAGGAAACCAAACAAATACACAACATAATAACTCACACTATATTACATAACAAGAATCAGCAGATCATTCAAGTTGATTTATTCTTGGACGGATGCGAGCACGCAATGGATTCTTCATTGTAACGGTGAATTCCAGCTTCTCAGATAGATCCACATTGTCTCCATCCGCAGTTGTCCATTCAAAATGCCAGATCAAGTTAGCCACAAAGTACTCTAAATGGAGCATAGCCAAACCATAGGCTGGACATATTCTTCTCCCAGCACTAAAGGGTATCATCTTGATCTCTCTACTCCCTGTTATATCGAACTCTTCCATATCACCACCATCCGCGAATAAGAACCTATCTGGTTTAAAATCGAATGGATCCTCCCAAACTTGTGGGTCCCAACCCATTTCTGCAACCATGAAATTAATTGTTGCATCCTTAGGGATGACATAACCGTTTAGTTCCACTTCCCGTGTCACCATGTGCGGCTGCAGGAAGTGACCTGGCGGGTGACGCCTTAGACCTTCCAAGATCACTGCTTTTAGGTAAGGCATTTTCTCTAAATCTTCCTCTTTTACTACCCCTTGATCTACGACTGATCCCTTTGGCTTCGGATTCCCTCTATGCACTACTACCTCAGATATTTCTTGGTATAGTTTTTCCTGAATAGAAGGGTATTTGACCAAGTTGGCCATAATCCATTGTAATGAGGTGGACGTAGTATCTGTGCCAGCGGTGAGGAACTCACTGCAGAGGCTAACAATCTCTCCATGATTAATCTTCCTCTTTTTGTCTGGCAATTCCAAATTCAGCAACGTATCCACATAAGCCATCACTTCTTCTTCCTCATGATGATTCAAACCATTAGTACTTTTTGCTTTCATTCGAGCCTCGATGAGAGGTATAAAGATCCTCTCTTGCTCTAGTTGCAGTTGGATGAGCTCTTTCCAGCGATTTCTGTAAATTATCTTTTCAAGATATCTTGGCAAGAAGCTGAGATTGATGAATCGCCCCACACTTACAATCCATCTTCGTTGCACATCTTTAATCCGTTTAACTTGAGTCTCGTTGATCTTGTCCCCAAAACACATGAGGACAAGAAGGTAGATGGTGGCATAATGAAAATGATCAATTAACCTGATCACATTTTCTGTGGCAGAATCAGAATCAGAATGGAGCTGTTGAACAAGGACACTCAGTGCCCGAGAACGGGCCTTAGAGAAAGACTTGGTGCGGGAAGGGTGGAGGATTGCAGAGGTAAGGTTACGACGGAGGAGGCGCCATAAAGGGCCGTAAGGGGCGGAGGAGATGTTGATGCGGTTACTGTGAATGATTACACTGGTCTGTGCAGCCTTTGGCCGGTCCGAGAAAACAGCACCTTGTTGGACTAATACTCTGTAGGCTAATGAGTGGCTAGCAACAAATATCGAAGGACGAGATATAATTCCACTTCTCAAGTTGAAGAGAGGACCATACTTAGCCTTAAGGTCCCTGAGGATGAGTTCTACACCCCATAGTAAGCTGCCAATGACCGAAAAGTCAAAGGGTCCGGGACCAGGTGGGAGTTTCTTCTTGTTGTTGTTCTGGTTATTGGATTTTTTGAGGAAGAAGGAGATACATAGAGTAGTGATGATGAGGAGGAGGAGCCATGAGTACTCCATTATTTTCCACTTGTGATCTGCACTTCTCCACTTACTCTTATATATATAAAGAATGCATCTACTTGTACTCGAAAAGGATACTATTACTTGTGGAGAGTATCTTAACCAAAACTTTTAATTAAAAAAAGAAGAAGTTAAGAGACAATGATGATAGCTTCCATTTACAATTTTTTCGTTGTCTGTATTGCCTCGTCCAATTATATATAGTATACGTATGGAGTAATAGTTTAAGCTGAAACTGATGATAATCGAATATATATGACGTACGTTTGCTCAAAGTTAAGATTGTTTGAGAAAACCTTTTCACGTTTTCAGTAATTATTAGTATATTGTAATGAAAGTGTACAGCAAATTTGTCTAAGAGACAGACATACTTCATGTCCCTTTGTGTTTTAAAACATAAATTATTTAATTCCAAGTTAATTTGCTCAACCAAGTTTTGCGAGCAATTTCTTCAAGTGAGCTATTAGCATACTTCATGTCTTTTTTATAATTTTCTCTACTTTTACTTTGCAATTTTATTGTATAATAGAAAGTGCATTGTTTTACATTTAATTGAATCGGACAACGTAATCCTTCGGTTATTACTTTCTCCATTGACCTTTTTATTTTGGTCCGAAATAAGTCCTTTTACAATAAAAAAGAATTAATTTTATTTTTTTAAAGTTTACCCTTATTTACATATCTCAATGTGTTAAGATAATAATGGGTAATTTAGTGAATACATCGCATTTCCTCTAAGAAGTTCATATTTTCTTAAGGGGTGTGCCAAATGCTAAAAAAGTTACTTATTATAGATCAGAGGGAGTATTTTGGGGCATTTGAATCTATACCTGCTTTTTAGACCACGTTTTAACTTGTACCCGCTTTGCAAAAAAAAAAATTGCAAGCGTCACTTTTTCGCTTAACTTCAGCATACGGGCCTGAATAGCAAAGGCAATCACGCAAACTTCAGTATTCTAGTAGATATGCCTGAAGCGTGCTGAAGTTTTTATTTGTAATTGTCGAAGATGCTCAAGTTATTTAGTTCATTTGTAAAAACTTCAGCACTAAATAAGTTGAAGTTTTTTTATCCTAGATTCATTAGTTTTGTCATTAAGCTTTTTCAATAATTTCAGCAGAAGATATGCTGAAATTATTTAGTTCATTTGTAAAACTTCAGCACTAAATGAGCTGAAGCTTTTTTGTCCTGAAATCATTAGTTTTATCATTAAGCTTTTCCAAAAACTTCAGTAGAAGATGGTGAAGTTATTTAGTTCATTTGTAAAAACTTTAGCTCTAAATAAGCTAGTTTTTTTTTAAGACTGAATTCATTAGTTTTATCATAAAGCTTTTTCAAATACTTCAACAAAAGATGCTGAAATTATTTAGTTCAATTGTAAAAACTTCAGCACTAAATAAGCTGAAGTTTTTTTTGTCATGGATTCATTAGTTTTGTCATAAAGCTTTTTCAAAAACTTTAGTTATTTAGTTCATTTGTAAGAACTTCAGCATTATATAAGCTGAAATTTTTGAAAAAGCTTTCTAACATACTAGATAAATAATCATCTTATTCTTTCATAGTGTATTACCACTATACAATAATCAGACTGCCAACAGTATCTAAATCATCAATTTTGAAATAAACGTAAAAAGAACAGAACTATCATAAAAAGAATCACTAAGTGTGACATCAAACTTCCCATACGTGAAAATATTCACAAATTATTGTCTACTATCTGATAAACATACTTATGACAATCATCCCATGAACCGAAGTTTCATAGCAGCACCAACAGCAACAGAAGAAAGAAGAAGAAGAAGAAGAAGAAGAAGGAGGAGGAGGAGAATGAGTAGGACAAAGGGGGCTAAAGTTGTTTAAAAAATGGCTACAAGTTCAAACTCTTAAAAAAATAGGTACAGATTAAATGGAAGCGACCAAATGGAACGCTCTGTGCAAATTTTACTTATTTTTAGTGTTAATGAAATAGGAAAAGACAAAATTGAGAGTTTGGAGAGACTCATAATGTTTTACATATATGCGCGGAATATAAGGTAGAACATTTTTTGTTATTCAACTTTTTAGATGTAGAAAAAAACTTAGAAAAATGTAAGAGCTTATATCTCTAACATTTACTTCTCTTGCCCAGTCATAAACTTCATTATTTTTTTTTTCAACACTACAACTCTCTACCCTAGCAAACATTACTGGGTAAACTAAATAACTTCCAACAATGAAAGATCCTGCTCATAAAATAGATATAGAACACAACAACACAAAGTCGTCTAATATAGGTTTCATGCAAATAGATGATGCTAGCCCAATTGCAAAACAATCAACTTTTCTACAAACTCTTCTAACAAACAAATACGTATCACCAACGCTTAGTAATCACAATCTTCAATTACTGCAACTGACCTATATAACAATAACAACAACCCAGTATAGTCCCACTTAGTGGGGTCTGGGGAGGGTAGTGTGTACGCAGACCTTACCCCTACCCTAAGGTAGAGAGGTTGTTTCCAAATAGACCCCCGGCATCCTTCCCTCCAAGAACTACCCAACTGACCTCTATGATGAAATTATTCAAAATAATATAAATGAGGACACTTTATTATAATTACTTCCAATGATAAATAACGCATGTATGAACCTTGAAAATATTTATTAATAATAGAAGTCTTTGGAAGGAAGATTGCACGTAACATACTAAGGAACAACCCCTAGCTTTATGGAAGACAACTGAAGATCTTCCTATCATTGATCTAGGATCTAATTTTTTCCTTATCAAATATCAAAAGAAGAGAATATGATTAATGTCCTACATGGAGGACCATAGTTTATACTAAACCACTTTTTATCGGTCAGAAAATAGGAGCCCAAATTCATATCATCATCCACGCAACTTACATATTCAGGAATTTGGGTTCGCGTACCAGAACTCCCGACTGAATTTTATGATTTGGAAATACTACAAAGGGTGGGATCGAAACTAGCACAATTTTTAAAAGTGGACACATGCACCTCAACAACTACAAGGGGATGGTATGCATATATTTGCATTGAAGTACCCATAGAAAAACCACTAAAAACTCATATACACATAGGACATAACATGCAAATACTACTATATGAGGGACTTAATCTACTATGTACAAGCTGTGGAAGATTTGGTCATGCAAAAGGTAGTTGCTCCTTCGCACACACTTGACACTGGAACAAACTACAAAAAATACGCCTGCAACATCCTCTATGATGCCAATCAATGAACAAACACAAGAAAGGTAATGGAAAACAGTCATCTTTGTACGGAAAGCCAACTACACATTCAAGAGCAATACCACCACCACAAGCAACGTTACTACAGCAGCAGCGCAACCTCTAGAGCAAACTACCACAGGTAAGTCTTCAAACCATACTAGGCCATATTTGGGCCAGGCCAGCTAACCTTCACTAACACACGTTCTTACAAGGAACAATAAATAAATCCTTAACAAATTTGACCCACTAGTTGACTTAGGATAAACTACAGCACAAGATGACCAAATGTGTACAATCCCAACAAAACTTGGCCCAAATAGGGAATACATATCCCCTCCATCCAAAAGGCCAACTGATTTTGCATCCCTTTCTTGCCCAATCAATACACCATATAGCCCTACAATACTTTTTTACCAATGAAAAAACAAATAACCTTACTACTGACCTTATTAACTCAACATCTCAATCTTTACGCTGCTTAAATAACCAACACACGCTCCTTATGTAACTCAAACACCTCAGCCTTCTTTTACACCTAGCAGCCCAATCATAGACTAAGGCCAATCCTTAAGTGAAAAATCCTTAAGTACCTTACATGAGCCAGGCGCCTCCACACGACTACTAAATAATTATCAAGAAAATATGCATACTACAGTACTCTACGCTATCAAAGATCCTAGGTCTCCTCAAGTACCATACAAACCACATGATTATAATTCATGTGAAAATATGTCTAACAATTCTAAAAACTCTAATAGTACTATGTCGTTTACTCCAACTCTAACTCATGCATCCACTGAAAACTTGAAAAGAATAGACCACCTTAGTTCTCAACTAATACCAGAACTCTTATTGCCTTCAAAAATCAATACCATTACCCAAAATACTACTGCAAATTCACAATATACAGTGACCATATTTTCTTGCCAACCATCAAAATACATACCTAAGGGAGAATATCCACAACTAGTTGTTTCATCTCCCAAGGCTAACCATGCAGGGGCCACAACTACCATACATTGCAATTATGTTGATCAACATATCTCAACAGATGATCAACCACTCCAATCGCGGTTGGAGATGGTCCTGCAGGGTTATGCCCTGATTTTCACTATGGAACTGAATAATCAGGAGGTTGTCCTACCAATCTAAAATCCCACTCACTTGGCAAAAATAGTAACGGAATAAATGTGATTAGGCATGGGAGCATACACTCAGAATCAATGGTACACAACACAAATTCCTCTCATTCTAGAGCATCAACCATCTACTTCAACTCCATACAGTGGTCGTATCCTATGAGTCAAATGAGTCCACATCTGAATCCATCAATAAACCTCATGCCTTTCTACTCTCCTATTCAATCCACTGTCTGCCTATTCGAGCCCACTCAGTCTACTAGAAAACATAACACCACAGGGAAGCCCATCACAGACACCACCACTATCTCCAAATGAACTATACATCCAAACAAGGGAAGAACTAGCAGAGATACTAACAAAGATGAGGGAAACAAGGATGGAATTCTTTTGGCTAAAGGGAATCCAGCTTTACAACCTAAAAGAAAAAGTACGAAATAATATTCATCCTCAAATGTCCACCAGAGTTGATAACATGCAGCCTAAATTTTCATCTAACAACAAATCGCGAAGTAGGAAAATATGTTACGGTTATAATTCTGACACTTCGTAAGAATCCTTAGTCTGTGAGTCTGGAACAGAAAACAATTCATGTTGTCAATTCAATGACTTCAATGGTCTAGTCAACAATCTTAATTCTTATATGAATTACATAGTCTAGAACTGTAGGGGATTATACAATCCCGAGTTTAGAAGACACTTTAGGTCACTGTTGGATAATCATAGGCCAGCTCTAGCTATTTTGCTTAAAATACTCATGCAAGACCATACAAGACTTCGTGAAGATTTCTAGTTTACACATATGTCCCAGATGTGTGCTAATGGTCTCATAGGTGGTCTACCAGTGTTGTGGAATGAGGTTCGTATTAATATTCAGGAAATAAGGATTTCTGAATAAGAAATACACTGCCTTGTCCAGGTATATCCCAATAAACTTAAATGGATTCTATCTTCAATTTATGCTAGCAATTATTGAAACTTACGCAATATAATTTGGAATAGTTTAAAAAATATGCATGATACCGTTAATATGCCTTGCTTGATAGGGGGACTTTAATGAAGTGTCAGAGGCAAGAGAAAAATTTGGGGGCCTTCCTATCAACAATAATAGAGCTGATAATTTTAGTAGTTGCCTTAATTACTGTAATTTAATTGACCTAGAATTCCAGGAATGTCGTTTTACATGGACTAACAAGCGGAGACATAGTAGTACAATTTTAGAATGACTTGATCATTTTTTAGCTAACTATGACTGGCTAAACTTATATCCAGACACAATGGTTAAATATTTACGACATACTTATTCTGATCACTGCCGCTCCTAATAACGTATGGACTGATAATCACTCTCTAATTCAAACTGTAAAAAAGTTTAAGTAGTAGCAACTCAATGGAATAAGTATAATTTTGGTGATAGTTTTGGTATAATAAAGAAAATATTAGCTAGGGTATTAGGAATACAATCCTCTATACATTACCCTACAAGTATATTCCTCCAAAATTTGAAAACTCAACTGACTTTGAATTATAGTTACATATTACGTTTGGAAGAAGATTTCTGAAAATTAAAATCACACATATCTGGCTAAATGATGATGATACTAATACTAAACTTTTTCATATGTCAATAATCCATAGGTGTAGGAGGAATATGATTAATGCTTTAAAAGATTCGGTGGGCAATTTAACTTATGACCAAAACGGGTTGCAACTCTCTTGAATATTATAAGATTTTATTTACTACTGATCAATTACACTCTCTTAAAATACATACAAACTCTAATTCATATCATCTACTCAATAATAATTTTCAAGGACTAGAGGATCCTCTTAATAATAAGGAAATCACAAATGCTTTATATAGTTTTAAACTATTTAAGGCCCCTGGGTCTGATGGATTATATCCATCCTTTTATCAAAGGTATTGGCATGATGTAAGTTAAAAGGTGAATATTTTTTGTCATAAAATTTTTAATACTAAGGTCATTCCACATGATCTTTATAGGACTTACATAAGTCTTATTCTAAAAATAAAAAAAGCTATCGCTATTCAGCAACATCGTTCCATATGTTTGTGCAATACAATCTATAAAGTTATTACTAAGATTATTTTTAATAACATACTTAACCCAATTTTTGGCAAAATAATAGGACCTATACAAATTAGTTTTCAACAAGGCAAACGTGCTTCAGATAATGATATAATAGTACATGATACTGTAAAGTACTTTACAAAAATGGAAGGCAAATCTTCCTCAATGCTACTAAAGCTAGATTTAGAAAACTCTTTCGATAGATTAGAATGGTCTTTTATAAAAAAGACATTTCTTTATTTTAATATCCCAACATCTTTGATCACTTTAATCATGTCCTGCATTACAATAATATCCATTTCTATCTTAATCAATGGATCAAGGACTCAATACTTCATACTAATCTCGAGGTATTCGTCAAGGTGATTCTCTATCACCATATTTATTCATAATGTGCATTTCTCACGTAGCATTTGAAAATATTCTCACGCAGCACTTCGGTATCAGTTGACTATATATCTACAATGGCAGGCGATATAAAGATCAAAATCAGGACCAACCTTATCACATCTTTTATTTGCAGACGAAATAATCTTATTTTTCAAAATTACTACTAAAAGTTGTATGCTATAATTGATTTACTAAATCACTTCATACCATTCGGGACAAAAATTAATTTTAAAAAATCAAAGGTTTATTTTTCTAAAATTTTTTCAGATTATGATCGAAAATTTATCCTGGACTCTTTTCAAATCAAGGATGGGTCATCATTTGGAAAATACTTAGGATTTCCCATGTTCCGATCAACACCTAAAAAAGCTTATTTTTAATTTTTGTTGGATAATTTTAAAACAAGACTTGTAGGATGGAAAATACATTTTCTAACACTGGCATGACGAACTACTCTTATAAAATCGACACTGAATAACTTACCCAATCGTATTATGAAATATATTCATATTCCAACCAGCATCATTAATAAAATGGAATAACACCAGCGTAATTTCCTATGGGGAACTACTTCAACAAGAAATAAAATGCACCTTATCAAGTGGAAAGATATTACAACTCCAAAGAAGTGGGAGGCTTGGGAATTCAAAAACTTTGTCAAAAGAATCCTGCATTACTTGCGAGTCTAGCATGGAGAGTATTTCAATCACCACAAATAATTTAGGTAAAATTACTCATTAATAAATACATTCACAAGACCACTACGAAAACTTATTCGAAAACTTGGACCAATATCCTAAGGGGGTGACAACATTGTCAAATGGAAATAAAATGGCTAATAGGGAAGATTACACACATAGAAGGATCCTTGGATAAAAGCAGGCACGACAATGTGCTCTTTAATAAATGGACCATTACCATTAACCCATCTTAATATTAAAATATCTTCCTTGTTTAACTCAATTGGATAGGCTTGGTCTGATGATATAAGAAACCTAATATTAACTATTTATTTATCCATCCTTGATAACAATGTAGACCATATCTACTGGGGCTTAACACCAATGTGTAACTTTATAGTTCATTCCATGTACATAGCTTTGAAAAAAATCTAAAACAAACCATGAACAATTCTACAAAATTCACTTGGATATGGCATTACCTATACAACCAAAAATAAAAACCTTTATTTGGCTACTCTACCACAATAGACTACCAACACGTAATTATTTTAGGAAATTAAATATAATATTGGATGGAACTTGCCCATATTTCCAACAGAAAGATGAATATCAAATACCTCTGTCTTAATTGTCAAAAAAAAACATACTGGCAGAAATTAGGACTCATGCGCGGGGGCGGAGGCAAGGGGGCACAAGGGTGTTCACCCGAACACCCTTCGCCGAAAAATTACACTGTATATATAAGGTTATTTTTATTTCTTATCTCTATATATTAAGTTTTGAACACCCTTGACACAAATCAAATGTTTGGCTCAGTGGTCAAGGATGTTCAAAATGTGCATAAAATCATAGGTTCGGTACCCGTGAGCTGCGATCCAATTTTTTTTGAACACCTTAATATATATCCTGACTCCGCCAGTGCTCATGCGTATGTTAGTGACTAATGCATTTGCAAAACACACAACACTGATTATATGGGTTGATGAATTACAAGGGATTAAATTTGCCCTATAATATGAATTCACATACTTACTTAAAGGTCTTTGGAATATTTGGATAACATATCGAAATATCTATACGTCAATTCGTGAAAGTGTTAATATAAAATATACAACACAACAAGCAGCTAGATTTTCATATTTAGCAGCTTCTTTTCATAAAAAGTAAGCGAAAATTATAACCCACCTCAAGTGGAGTCCTCCAAAGTACAATACTTATAGTTCAAAACAGATGGAGCACACTCATCCCAAACAGATGGCATTGGAGGCCTAATATGGTAAATGATTGCATGTACCTCCTACTGAAGCTGGGCGATCCACTAGTGCAATATGCGTACAGAGACCAGAATAGGGTAGCGGATCAATTAGCAAAGAAAAATAATAATTTTGGAATCAACTATGTGCCAAGCTTTTTTTAGGCAATCCTAGTTTTTGTTAATTTTTTTTTTTTTTTTTTTTTTTGAAGAAGACAAGCAAGGTATAACAACTCCAAGACCACTTCAAGGGAATGCTATTCAGGGTGCCAACTGTGATCGCCATCAACCACCGTCAAATGTGCAATGTTGTTTTATGATGATAGTTTTGACTAAGAATACCATAAACAACTCAAATGTTAATAGTAGTTTAGTAACTTGTATTACTTTAATACTTTGTAATAGGGTACTACCTATGCACCAACTTCCATGTACGCATGTTTAATTAATATTATCTCAAGCACCAATTTTTTTTAAAAAGGTTAAAAGAGGTCATAAATTTATTTTTTTCATATTTTTCTAATACTGAGTTTTTTTTTAGTAAATACTAGTTTCTCTATACGTATTTGCAAATAGCTCCTTTATAAGGGTATACAAAGAAAACCGGTAAATTACATCAAATTCGATAATTTGAGTCAAATCGAAAAAAAGACTCGATGTGTTTGGTTTGATTTGGTTTGGTATTGAAAAATAAAACCCGATCATAATTGTTTTAGTTTATTTTTAGTTTAAAAAAGTCAAACCGAAACCAAATCAACCCGATAGTACATTTATATAGTTTTTAAAAATATTTTATACATATAAATATTTTTTGAAATATAATTTATAAATATTTCTTAAATTTTTTTACAGTTTTATCTTTTAACGTATTATTTCAAGTTTACACTCAACATTTTTGAATGGTAATTAAATTTTAAAGCACATAAATATTGTAACTCAAACAAAGTTCAAATCAATACTAATACTAACAAAAGAAATTCAATTTAATACTAGGGATGCCGATAGTGTTCGGATAATCATTTTAGTTTTACAGTGATTTATAATGAAAATACATAATTTATTTTGTTTTTTTCTTTAGTACTTAGTTATATAATTAATACTAGTACTTATTAGCTATACTTATTTTAACATGACCTATATAATATTTTTAGATTGTGTTTATTTTCATTATGGCTTATTAATTAGCAATATTTGTTTGATGTAATTTTATTATTTTATCTTTGTTGTTGAATATTTTAGTATAATGCTATGACTTATCTCATATTATTATGTTTGTTTCTTGAAAAATACATTATATAGTTGTATTTTACTAGGACTTGAAAATAATTTGGAGTACAAATTATATATTTTATGCTAAGGAGATTTTACCGGGAAAAAAATCGAAAATTCGAAAGAACCCGAAAAATCCGAGAAAAAATCCGACTTTGTTGGTTTAATTTGGTTTATAAATTTAAAAACTCAACACTATTAAATTGTTTGGTTTGATAATTGAAAATTCGAACCAATACCCGACTTATATATACCCCTGCCGCATTACCTAAAAGTCGATCAAGTGAATATTGAAATAATGATTTAAAGGTGCATTTAATTGAAATATTAGCTTTCAGCTACAAACGATAACTTTCACAAACTTATATTCCAAGTGAACTTCTGATCAAAATGCAAATTACACAAACTCTTTAAGTTCAACTTCAACGGTAAATATATATTTTCTCAATTTCAACTAAAATATTCACTACAACAATTATGGTCTAATACCACACTAGTTTTAGACAACGCCTGAAAAGTGTGGCCAAAAATATATGAGCTTTTGTGTACGAAAAATTTGGCTACGCTTGTAAAATGTGCTCTTTAATTTATTAGGCCACACTTATTAAACATTGCTAAATCAATAATTGGCAATATTTATTTGAGTATGTAGCACTCTTTTTAAGCGTGCTCTTATTATAATTGAAAAAGCAACACTTTACAAATGTGCTCTAAAAATCCAACAAAATATTTGGCTAAATATAATATTCCCTCCAAAAAAAATATAATGTTCCCTTCCTATCTAGAGAAATTTTATTTTGGTCAGTTTGAAAAGGGCAAAAACGACTCTCCTTGCTTGCAACACCTCTCATCGCGAAACTCTCTGTGTATTAGGGTTCTTGCTTCGTGTGGGAGACTGGCGAACGATTGAATTTCTGCTGCACCGGAAACATACTGTTAATTTCTGCACCGGGAAGATTAATTAGGTACCGTTAATTTCGCACCTTCTCACCCCACTTTGGGGAGTATTTTTGTTTTCAAACTGTTGTCTCAAAGGAAGATTTCATGTTTCTCCCTTTCTCTTAGGTACTGTTTTGCACTTTCTCATCCCCCTCGTTCCAGATTGAAGAAATTTGTAAAGCTAGAGAAACGGAGAATTCTTACAATCTCAGGTTGGTGCTCTTTTATTTCAATATTTTACCATCTTATGGTCTCTGATTTCTGTAGTTTCATATCTAATTTTCTGTAGATGTGTATGTTCGATGTCTGGTTGTTGCTGATCGAACCTTTTCTAGTCGAATTTTCTGACCACTAAAATTATAATAATTGAGAAAGTGTTGAGTCTGCATTGTTTAAGGGGACTAGCTTGTGCATTCAACATAGATGATAAATTTGATTTTTTTAAAGTTTTATTATAGTCATTAACCGTTAATTGATAACATGAGTTGCGCTAATTTGAATGCTCTATGCTTTTAAGTTACAGTTTCACATTGGATGAGTATTACTACTAGTCACATTTGAATGCTAAAATGTTTAGTCTCGTTGCCGCGACTAAGTGAGAATGGTACATCAACAACTTTACCTCCATAACTAGCAGTAACTCTGTAACTAGCAGTAACTTTGATAGGTTTAGGTTTAGCCATGACGAGAATGTCTCATAAGGTGTCACGTTAGTCTTTATGTGAAA
Source organism: Nicotiana noctiflora (assembly GCA_032618575.1). Lineage (NCBI taxonomy): Eukaryota > Viridiplantae > Streptophyta > Magnoliopsida > Solanales > Solanaceae > Nicotiana > Nicotiana noctiflora. The sequence continues at coordinate 71,353 of JASVEL010006112.1, read as the reverse complement.
TTAGCAAGATTATGCTTGTCAAAATAGGATGTGCACCTCTCAGGCTTTTGACAGGAATTCAACAGCTTTGTTTCTTCTCTTGCTCTTTAAAATGGTCTTTCCAATAGTTGGTTTTCGTTTCTTGGAGTTACTGAGCGATTATATAAACATCCAGCGAAATGCATAATCTGTTGTCCTTGTAGACACGATCTGAACAGTTCTCTTGCACTTTATTTTGTATCATGTGAACTCTTGTTCTTCTTTTAATATATTTTTGAGCTTTTCCTGCGCTGGTATTTATATGCTGGTGCATGTCTTGAAATTGGTTACTTTCATGGTTACAGATAGTTCTGACATGTCAGACTACTCGGGTAAAATAATAGAGTATTCTTGGGATTCCAATAACCAAGACCAGAATTGATAAAGGAACTCCAAATGATTACAACACGTATAGGAAGGTACTTTACTGTCTCTGTTTGCTAGGTTAACCAATTGAGTGGACACCTCTCTGAATTTGATGCTCTTTTATATGTTGATGTCTCATTTTAGGACCAAATATTGTCAAACATTTCTTCAGTAGTAACAGTAGCAAAAATAGAATTGTTCCTTCTTATGTTAGTTAATAGTATTGGCGTATTCATCTTGCACATTCTCATTTCTTTGGATTTCTAGTTGAGACAGAGACAAAACAACTTTTACTTACCTTAAACATGTAATTTCATATACATATTTTCCATTAATAATAATAATATTTTTGATGTTGACTACGTGTTTAGCTATTCTTTGCATCCAAGCATGAGCATATGCTTTCGTATATACTATAGAAGTTCTTTCAGTTCCATACACAACAATATACATATATTTCTAAAAAACAATGTACTAGTTGTAGTAATCATATTTTGTGCGCGCTAATTTGCAATCCACGAGTCAAGCTTCTAGTTAACCTTAAGTGCTTGTTGTTGTAAATCCCTGCTAGGCATATCTATTTGTGTTGTATTCCATGTGCTTGATTGATAAAGAGAAGGAAACTAGGCTACTAACTCGCATTGCACTCTTTTAGAAAAGGCTTTCATTCAATCGTATGAATAGGAGGTGTTGTTAGCTTGGAAACTGAAATTTAGAAGTAATAGTTTTGGTTTGGACTTCACTCTCATTTGATAAACAGATCAGATGAGCAGATGTTTTTTTTAGAAATGAAGAGTCAATACCATGTTTATGGGTCAGTGTTGAATCTTAAAATTTGAACTTCCATGAGCCATGGCTGTATCCATCGATCGAGCCATCTTCGTTCTTTTGTGGAATATACAGAGATATCGGTAAACAATGTGTTATTGTACTTAGAATTGTATGCGATGGGATTCACAGTAAGGGTAACACCATTAATAGGAGCTTGAGAACGAGAGAGTTGAGCATATTGTCTCGTGTTTTAATGTCTCTAATTCACATATTTCTTGTTGAGTCATCTTGCATATGGTTCATTCGTTAAGTGAATGCTTAGTATTCTCTATCGGTCTCTCTTGTAGCTTATTCGAATTAGAAGATTCTCTGCCAGCTTCTTGTGTTGAGCTTGAAGTCTTTTTCTTTTCTTCTTGCTGGCTTTTATCCGTGATTGAATTTAAATATGGCATCACTTTTGTGGTAGTTCCCGCATTGGTGAAAGACTTAAGTGTAGAGTTTGTTTTTACCTGCGCAAAGGCACTATGAAATTATGTCAATTTTCTTTCTCTCTCTATGACTCGTGGATGGCATAATAGATTGTAATATTTAATAGCCAATTCATATGTTTGGCCTTCCTTTTCTGTCATCATATCCCATAGAATCAGTAGTACCGAACTACTGATACTCTCTGATAGACGACAAAGACGATAGTGAGAGACTGAGAGTGAGACTGAGTACTGTAAGTAGGTGATTAGTGAGAGTCTGAGGTTCTCATCTTTCTGTTGCTGATATAACTCCAAATGGTGAAAAGAATCAGCAATCTTTCATTCGATAGTGAGAGACTAAGAGTGAGACTCTCAGTAGTACTGAACTACTGAATCAGCAATCAGTTGTACTGAACTATGATACTCTCTGATAGACGACAAAGACGATAGTGAGAGACTGAGAGTGAGACTGAGTACTGTGAGTAGGCGAATAGTGGTCTGAGGTTCTCACGTTTCTGTTGCTGATTTAACTCCAAATGTTGAAAAGAATTAGCAATCTATCATTCGCGATGAGGTTGAGTTTAGAAAAATTGCCTTTGAGATTTTTTCTGGCTTGAGCCATGAGCTTGCCGATGTGAAAAAATCATCTTCCTTTCACTTTTCTTTAGAGGGATACATGGGGCAATATGATTCAGGTAAAACATGTAAATCCACTTTAACGAGATCTTAGTAGACAACATGGTGGTCATATATGTAAAAGTGTTTGTGCTGGTTATTTCAATGCTGAAATACAGGTCGCTGAGCAGTTGGATCTCACATGATATGGTTTAAATCACCTATAATGTTCCAGATGCACTATAGGGTGGCTGCTGCATTTTCGCAGGCTTGCTATTGAACTCTTAGCCTCTAACTCACGTGATGAGCAACTTATTGGTGGTAAAATCTTGTGACAATTTGCTACGAATCCACGGTTTTGTCATGACACACTTCAGAAGATTGTAACAAACATAGTAGTAATGGAGAGGTTGGTTAAGATGCTGAATTGGAAAGACATAGAAGAAGAAGAGTTAAGGCTATCAGCAGCAGAGATTATATCAAAGCTTATAGGTAAAAAGAAAAATTCTCTCCATGCCGTGGGTATACCTGGTGCTATGGAGTCCATATCTTCACTTCTCCAAATCAGCAGAGGGTCTACTGGAGCAAATGATGAAATCTGTGAAAACAGAATCATCTTTGACAATGAAAATTATGGATTTTGGACATTCAATCATTTGGGGATACTTATTTTAAAGAAACTTGCTCGCGACCACTACAACTGTGGAAAGATAGGCAATACTAGAGGTCTTCTGCCCAAAATTATAGAGTTCACACAACTAGTAGAGAGATTACTAAGAGATGAATCAGCAACGCCAACGTAGATATTGACACTTAAACGATCTCTCCAGGTCCATGCTCCCTTTCTTTAGCACATGCACAATACCAGGCACTTAAGAAGTGCTGTAACAGCTTGCTCTTGGGTCCGAGAATCAGGTGTTGACAGAATGTGGACCAGCAGAGGAATGGCACCCGCTTCAGCGATTGCAACACTGATTATCAGCATTACGTTTGAAGTCAGATTTCACTTGCAGCAGACCGTTCCTCTTCAGGGCTGCCAGATTTGAGCTTTCTTAGGAGATTTTCAATCTTCGAGCGCTCAGCAGAGGTGCATGCGGATGCTGATTGATTAGGTCGAGAACTACCTGGTCTTTTGGGGGGTTCAATCCCGTTTGTTTCATATTCAGAGCAATTGGGTAGCTTGGTTTCTCTCGTCTTCTGCCCTGAATATGTATTGGGTAGCTTGGTCTTCTTTTTTATTGTTAACGTTAGCAGAATTCATCATATTCCCACAAGCAAAGGGACTGATGAGTTAGGAATACATAGTTTCTTTTAATCTTTTGGATTGGTGTGGTGTTAGATTGTTGGTTTTACCAATTAATTTCAAGTATTTTCATGCTTTTTTTTAAATCCTTGTTCTCGTTACAAGCATTTCTTCCTAATTTTTTCATTTTGAATGTGTAGGAAAATACAGATGATGCAATTGGAAATGGTGGTCAGAAATCAATTTGAATCATTAAAGTGAATGGTGAAGACCTTTGGAACAAGATGTTTATTTTTGTGTTTTTCTTGGAATTAAGTCGGACCTTTGCTCCATTATAATTTGATATCATCAGTCCACAATATGTCAAAAACCCATAATTCATGTGTTAACCTTTCTTATTGAGAATGCGTCAGCAGAAAAAGAGTAGACGATTTTTGGGTCATATTCCATACTGTTGATTGTTTTGGCTTTTTGCTCCAAGTGGGTACTGTACAGTCGACTTGATTAAGTCTTGTATTTGCTTAGCTTTTTTGTGTAAAATGAAATGGAGGAGAATTTTCTTGTTTAATCCAAAGTAAAGATTTTGAGTGGCATTTTTAAGATGTGTGGCAGGTGTAAAGGACAAATTAAAGCTCAGAATATTGCTTTAATACTATAGAAATTAAAGTACACAATGTGTTTCTTTTGTTGAAATTTATTTCAAGTATATGCATTTGAATTATTTTTATTCTATTACTTATCATTTAAATTAATGCTTTATATATATATATATATATATATATATATATATATATATATATATATATATATTTGTGTGTGTGTGTGTGTGTGTGTGTGTGAGAACTTGATGTAAACAAATATAATTTTTTAACCACAAAATTGTGGCTAATAAAATAATTTTGTAGTGTAGGCAAAATGTCCACGCTTATAAAGTGTTACCAATGGGGAATGTCAATCTGGTAAATGTTTCTCTAGAAGCCACACTTTCTAAGTGTAGCCTATAACGTAACAATAATCACGTTTTATAAGTATAGCTTTATGTCAAAAAAGCGTGGCTATATCAGAAAATATAAGTCTGGCCTTTGTACCGTATTGGCCACACTTTTAAAGCGTGGCTTCTAAGGCAACGCCTACAATGCGTGACCAATAATCAAAGGTTACGGTATTTTAGGCTACCCCCAAAAGCGTTGTCTAAAGTCATAAAGTGTTGCCTTTTCCCAAATGCTACACTTCTTGGCATTTTAGGCCACACTTCTCTAGGGTGGTTGTAGGCCTAAAATGTTGTAGTGAATTGTCCGATCACCTGCTTGATAGTATCGATGAATGAACGTGAAAATATTATGCAATCTAACTAAAACACAAAGGATAGTGCATGAAATTGTAGCCAAAAACAGAAGAAAATGACCAAAATCTAATTAATCTCATTTTCTTTAGGAATAATCTAAACATTCAAGTTTCACGCATTCGTTAGTTTATACTTTAGACATTCAGACCAGATTCGTTGAATATTGAAAAAAAAAAAGGTTCGGATGTGCAGTTTGGCATACACGTCATCAGCACATGGGGCGCATGCATGCAACTTTCTATTACGTAAAGGAGCGACATGTGTTCCGCTGCCACGTGAGTCTCCCGTGCCCACTCCTTTCCCCCAGAAAAGAAAAGCAGCTGACTCAAAACCAAGCATGTACAGACCTACAAGGAAGCCACAGTTTGCTTCTTTTTTCATTGATTCTCTTCTTTTTGCTCAGAGATTCCAACACCCTTTTTACGTATAATAATAAAGAGAGGAAAAATAGAAGAAAGGTGGTGTAAAGTTTTTAGCTTTTTATTTTATTGTATTGAGTAATTATGGAGGATGGGCATGTATCAGGTTCAAGAAATGAGAAGGGTACAACACCCAGAAATAATAATATGGAAATTTCAATAGCAAAAGCGTCATCAATGTTTCCTGGTTTCAGGTTTTCACCGACGGACGAAGAACTCATATCATATTACTTGAAAAAGAAACTTGAGGGGTCTGATAAGTGTGTTGAAGTTATTTCTGAGGTTGAGATTTGGAAACATGAACCTTGGGATTTACCAGGTACGTACCTCCTTTTTTAGTATTACCACATGACATATGTATATATAGGTGGTGGGTGGCCACTGACCATCATAATTCATAAACCTGTCGCCAAAGTGGGAGAAGAGATGGGCTCACATTGAGTGTTACATAATTAATATTGATATTGCCTGTTAGCACTCACTAATTATATTGTTTCTCCCTGTTGCATATTAATGGTTTTTTAAAGTTAAAACAAAAATTAGGTGAAAGGAAGTCTTGAATATGTGTTTAGCCTGTTGCGAATTTGGATAAATGAGGAAGGTTGTACTAAGTTATAATGGCCAGGTTAAAACGGTCTAACTGTGATTAATTCTTAGATAGAGCAAAACACATATCTTCATATAGCCAACCTCGACCAATTTGGGATTGAGACATAGTTGATTGATTTATTGGTGTGTAGGGGTGGGGATTTGGGGGTCAACTGTGAATTGCAGTAATTATATGTTTTTAAAGATTTTTCAAAAAGTTTGAAGCTTTAAACTTATAACTTTGCAAGTTAACTTGAAGAAATGATTCTAGATTCCCTGTGTTCTTTCCCTTGGATTTGCTCTTCTTCTTTTTTTTTTTTCCTTTGACTTACCTTAGGTTTTATTCCTTTTGATTACATTTCTTTTCCTTACTTTCTTTTGTTTCCATTTTTTCTCTTTTTCTAGTAATGTGATTGTTCCACAGTATATTCATATCAGATTCTGTTTTTCCCCTAGCTAGACTGCTCCTTTTTTCCTTGTTTTGAGTACCTTAGAATAAAGGATCTTGATGCCCATATATTCCTTGAGTTCAAAGGTGTTCGTTCTATCCTTACATTGACGAAACATATACGAAAGCACGTCTACAGAAAAAGACAAAAGAAAGGAATAACCTCCTCTAGGATAATCTATTAATGATATTTTTTCCACGTCTCAACTTCTTCGACGCTTATGTTGATTATGCTATATTCGTGATTGAAAGTGAAGAATCTCTAAGGAAAAAAGGGAAGAATGTCCTTTTCTTTTATCATAAAAGCAATCATGTTAAGAGTGCTTTTGAATAAAGTCATGTCATAGGGGTTAGAAATTTCAACCAGGTAGATTTATTTCTTGAAGATATTTGTAGAGGATTTTAATTAAATGCAGTACCAAGGAAGTAAAGATGAAGAAAAGAATGGACTTGTCTCCTTCTATGTATAGCAAGTCCACTGTAAGACCTATGCCATTTTACTGTGTTGTTCTATCCCATAATTAAGGATTTCTCAGACAACTATACTTGACAAAAGAAAAAAATAATTCCCTTCAAAACATGTATGGTTTTATGATTATCTATTAGGGATTCAATGTGAAAGCTATTTTATGAGAAGTGAGCTGCTGTCTAAAACAGCTGAGTAAGTTCTACGAGAGGAGATCCACTAAAGTTTCACACTTAATGAAGACAATGGAATGATAACTATCGTATAAAAATGAAGTCAATAGACAGAGCTATACCGCAGAGTTGATTGGTAATATCATCATATTTAAATCGGCTGGATTTGTAATGAAGAAAAATGACATTTGGAAGGAAGACGAGGTGTGAGAGATTGACATTGGAGGGCTTACAGAGAGGTAGAGGTAGGCCAAAGAAGAAGTGGGAAGAGGTGATTAGGCAAGACATAACGCAACTTCAGCTGACAGAGGACATGACCCTTGATAGAAAGGTATGGAGGTCGAGTATTAGGTTAGTAGAGTAGGTAGTCTAGAGTGTTCATAACACTAGTATTGACACGCAGTCTCGTTTTCTGTTGGTAGTAGATTTTTTATGACTAACCGTTGTTTTCTTTCATTGTTGATTACCTTACTGTTTTGTTGTTTTTACGGAAAATGGTCAAATATATCCCTATACTATTGAAAAAGGTTTAATATTATCCTCCATTATACAATCAGTCCAAATATATCCCTAACGTCATATTATCGGTACAAATATATCCCTGACATTATAAAAGTGGTACAAACATACCCTTCATCCGTTAACTACCTCTCTATGACAACATTTCATTGTCACCTCACCATTATACTCTCATTTTCATCCCTTCCTCATAACCTTTCTTTCCAGTTCATTTGAAGAAAAATTGCACATCACAGATATACAAACAAATTATATCAAAAGAAATGCTAACAACTAAAGATAACATGAAACAATGTGAACCGAGAAAATTTTAATTTTGCTATTCAAATCATGCTTATACGAACGAAAATATATTTTGTTTTATTACTAAGCAAAGATATGAGCAAATTAGTTTAAGGTTTCAATATTGACCATGGTGAGAAAGAAAAACAACCTAGACACGAGAGTTAATTTTTTTTTTTGTTTCTTTCTCTTCAACCACATTTCTGGAAGGCTACCATTTTTTTTTCTCTTTACGTTTTATGTTAAAATAAAAGTGCTACTAAATTTTCCCTAAATATGTCTTACAAATTCAGACAACACAAGGAAATGCAAAATAAAATGCAAAATTTTAAGGTCGAGTGAATGTACGTACAACTCCAGGATCGGGCGGAGACGCAACAAGAGGAAGTAGAGGCAGTGAATTCTTCTAAATAATGATAGAACTTCAAAATAATTGAACTTGGTAGCTTCAAACAGGGAGATATGGTGATTTAGCAATAAAATGTGTTCATAGGGGAGGCAGTTAACGGAGGAAGGATAGGTTTGTACCGTTTTTATGATGTCGGGGCTATATTTGGACCCATAGTATGACGTTAGGGATATATTTGGACTAATAGTATAACGGAGGGTAATATTAAACATTTTTCAATAGTATAAGGATATATTTGACCCTTTTCCGTTGTTTTTATTATGCTTTTATATGGCCTTTTGGTATTGTCTCTTCTTGTCTATATTTTCATTAATGTGGTGCTTATGCTTTCTTGAGTCGAGGGTCTATGGGAAACAAGGTCTGCCTACACACTAACCTCCCCACATCCCACGGTGTGAGATAATACTGGGGTATGCTGTTGTAAAAATAGACATTTGGAAACTGATTTCCACAGTTCCAAAGAGTAAGAGAGATTGGTGAATCTTAAGGATATGAATCTTGGTCATCCCTAGTCCTAGTATACTTACCTGGACGGGGTTAAAGGGGCAATCAAGAAGGCCCATGGCCTAGGCTGGTGACCTCCATTGTGCTTTGGAGTCCGCCTAATGTCGGCCCAATTGAGCCTACGTCATAATTAGTGATAGAGGGTGCCATAAAAGAAAAATCCCTACTTCTAGTAGCAAAGGAGAGTGAGTCATGAACTTTTACCCTCTTTTGATCTGGTAAGGATGACTTCTTCTGCTTGGTCTTCTATCTGTTACTTCTATCTTTTTCCAAAACATTGGAAATTAATAAGTTATGCAGAAAAGAAGGTCATTTATGTGCCTCCTCTCTATTTTACTGCAGTAAGTGGAGAAAAAAGCTCTGATGGCACTGAGGTTTGGATCTTCAACTGTGAGAGATAATAGGTTAACCGGCATACATCTGGTCAAGTTAGAAATAAGGCCATGAAAAAAGTAGTACATACTTAGATGTATTACCACTTAGGTCTATGGCCAATTTAGCATTAAGTTCAAATCTAGAATCTTGGCAGTCTCTTTGTCCAGGCATTGGCCTTCCAATACTCAGATTTTGAATTTTTATTGCTTGCAGAGGAAGCGATTGCCGTGGGATATCATCTCTGTTTTAGCATGATTTTCTTCATGAATTACTTTCTGTGAATGTATCTTGGTCAAACAGTAAAGAGTAACTATTGGCTTTTTACGCTCTTTATTCGTAGTCAGAGATTATTTAAGGCGTTGACTGCCCCTCCTCCTTTGCACTTTTGGTCATATTTATCATCTAAATTTGGTCTGATTAATTATTGTTTGCACCCTTGAAGGAAGGAAAAATGAGCTCACTAATTCTAGAACCAAATGAGTTTTACTTTGACCTGAGTTTTTTTGAAATACTTTCTAGAACCTATAAATTTATCATTTCTGAATATGTTTTTATTTGCTTCTACAGTTATATGCTTAATTTTAAGTGATTAGATGTCTACCATCTGTCCGAATATGGAGGCATGACATATTTTTGTCTCGTGTTCCATCAACCTTACGTTGTCATTGGCCATATGCCTTGATATTTTGATGGTTCGGATATGCAAAGCTGAGCATCAAAATACGGTTCATCACCATACAGCGTAGAGTAAAGATTATTGTAGTTATTATCTTGCTGTTTTTGTCCTCCCTTTTAGAAAGGCTCCCGGGAATTATGAGAAGCACACTTTATGTTACCACCTTCAGGCAGCTCCAGCCCCAAAAGATATTTATTTGACTCTCTTTGTTAGTTACTCTCTGAGTTGTTACTCATACGACATGCTTGTTTTATTAATTGATTAACCCCTATTTTACATGTTCCCAGCAAAATCAGTCGTTCAATCAGATAATGAATGGTTCTTCTTTTCTCCTCGTGGAAGGAAGTATCCAAACGGGTCGCAGAGTAAAAGGGCAACTGAATCTGGTTACTGGAAGGCCACAGGAAAAGAACGTAATGTGAAATCTGGTTCGAATATCATTGGCACAAAAAGAACTCTGGTGTTCCACACTGGTCGAGCACCTAAAGGACAGAGGACACATTGGATAATGCATGAATATTGCATGAGCGGAAACATTAATTATCAGGTACTTGAGAGCTCTGACCTATGTCTTAGTGACCCACCAACCTCCTATGATTAACTTCCAACGTTTTCAGCTACAACAGCAAATTCAACCACCTACTGTTAGCTGTTCTTTCCTTGAGTAGAAAATGTCATTCTTACGGATTCTTTATATACATGTCTTCCTAAATTTTAGCATCAATGGTTTCTTTTGTTATTTGGGATGTCTATGCCATAACTGTTCTTTCTTGATTCAATCTAATTTATCCCATTGCAGAAGCCTTCACCAGGACTTTGACAGGTTCCGAAATTCAGTTATGTTACCACTTTCTGCACTCTGGAGATTTTTATTGCACATATTGTCTGTCGCCTTGTTTTGCTCAATGAGATAGTTTGTTTGCTGCAATAAACCACTTACTGTTTGTTTGCTGCAATAAACCACTTACTGAAAGTATGTCAATCCTCTGCATCAATAAAATGCTTTGAGTGTTTGGTCTGATGTGTTATACAGGATTCTATGGTTGTCTGCCGCCTCCGGAAAAATAGTGAGATTCAATTGAATGACACCCCAAGAAATCAAAGGAATCAACTGGCTGCTACCGCTACTGCAACCTCTCAGTCTGGAGCAGAACACTTGGGCAGCTTGGAATTGGTCACTGTAGGGGATTGCTGTTGTTCAAAGGAAGGTAGTAGCAGTTTTTATTCCCATTCGGTTGAGCAGATTGACTCTGGATCAGAATCTGATAAACCAACTAAAGAGTTCTCTCAGCACGATTCCTCTGGCCACTTCAAGGTTTTGGTTTTACGGCCATTTTCTGCTGCTCTTTTATTAATGTGTCACTTTCTGTGATCTTAACATTTTCCATAATAATTAACATAGTTCCTTCCAGAAAATAAAGATATTAGATGAAAACACAATTTTGTCTTTCTTTTGGGATCATCTCCATTCTTCACTAAGCCTAATCAGGGCGCATCTAGCTCTTTGGTGTCGGGTTCATTGAACCCTACTTTCCTTGTGGAATATATATTTATGTGTAAAAAATCGCCGAAATTGTGAATGAACCTATAACTGTAACAATATAATAGGTTGAACCTTAAAAATCTTAAAGGTTGAACCCATGAAATTTAAATCCTGAATCCGCCTCTGAGCCTAATGGCATATGCTTGAAATCCAATCATTTCCCTTTTTGGGTCCTAATACAGTTGTGTGGAATTCCAGGACTGTGATGGTGAAGAGGACTGGTTTGCTGATATAATGAAAGATGATATCATTAAGCTAGACGATTCTTCGTTGAATGCCCAACCTATTTCCATGGTTCCCAGTAGGCCTGAATCCTCGATATCAACTCATGAAGCTCGAGCTTCGATGTCCAGTGTGGCTCCTTTCCAGGGCACCGCTAATCGAAGACTGAGACTAGTAAAGGAAAAAGTAGTGGTGTGTCCAGTAGAGGGATCGAGAATGTATGAAGCTACCAAAAAGAATAAAATCGGAATGAGCACAACTAGTTCAGGAAGATGGCTGAGAAACATATTTTCAGTTAAAACGATGAAGCAATACGTGATGCCTATATTTCTGGTTGCCTTTATATTACTGGTCATGCTTCTTAGTATGTTGGGAGTTTCACAGCAAGTGAAATGGCTTAAGTGTGTTCTCGTTTTGACGAGCAGCTGAAGTTAAATACCTGCCTGGTATGTGGTTTCAGTAAATATTTAGTGTGAGAGTTGAAAAAGGAATGAGTGTCTGCACTATGTTTGTGGAATTTAAGCTTAATACTTAATTGTTTCAATTCAAATGTACATGGTGATAGCCTGTGAGAGTAAATAGATTGTGTAATAGAGGTAGAACTTTAGATGGTGGCTATGAACAAATATACAACCATTTCTTTGTACTTTGATTTGCCTGCATGAATTATTACCCTTTTACAGCTGAAATGTTATGCCCTTGAAAATTTTGAAATGCGATATATATCATGTTTAGAAGGGAAATCATATAATTGTGTTAGGGAGAAAAATATATAGAGGAATATGGACCTAAATAGATAATGCAAATGTTAGAAGAAGGCAGTCCAAATATATACTGTACTCCTTAAAAAGCATGAGTTACTAAAGTCAAAAGGCAAGGTGGTGAAGCCAATTTCATGTATTACAAGAGTCAACAACCTGTGAGTTCCACCAAAATTTGCCGCCTGCATTTCAAAGTGGTAGTTGGTCAAGCAAGTGAACCACCAAATAATCAACACTTCCTCTATTTTTAGAATATTCTGTTAATTTCTAATAATATCTTCTAACAGAAAATTCAATGGCATGCCATTATATCGATTTCATGAAGTCAATTAGTAGCATTCAGAGGCGAATTTAGGATTTAGAAGTTTTTAGTGTCACAAATTTTAAACATAGTCATGTTATAATTTATATTGTTTAAATAGAGCATAAATTTAATCAGTTTGATTTATTTGGATTTCGGTTCGGATTATTCGTCTTTAATGTTAACATAGATATATCGATCAAATAAAATGTAGTAATTATAATGATGCGAAAAAAAGCATAATGTTGTAAAATAAAGACTATAAAATAAAGACAAGTATAGAGAGAGACTGATATATTATTCGAATTCAAACTGATGTACAAAATAAACTGAAAACTCTTCTATTCAAAGAAGAAATGAAGCTCTTGTGTAAGCTACTACTGCAAGCTGCTGCGTAAGCTGCTACTGCAAGCTACTGTGTAAGCTGATACTGCAACCTGCTGTGTAAGCTACTATAAGCTGTTGTGTAAGCTGCTACTATATCCGATATGGATAATCTTATACTAAGAATAATGTTTATCCAGAACGGAGTACCGAAAGGATAAGTTCATTATACCCGGTATGGATAATCTTCTACTTGGAGTAATGTTTATCCATAAACGGATACTGAAAGGATAAGCTTATTATACCTAGCATGGATAATCTCTATCGAGAGTAATATTTATCCATAACCGGATATGAAAGGATAAGCTTATTATACCCGGTATGGATAATCTTCTACCGAGAGTAATATTTATCCATAACCGGATATTGAAAGGATAAGCTTATTATACCCAGTATGGATAATCTTCTACCGGAAGTAATATTTATCTGTAACCGGGTACCGAAAAGATAAGCTTCTTCAGGAAGCTTATTTCCGATAGAGTACTAAATAGATAAACATAGTTACGACGGAGTCCCATATGGATAAGCTTCTTCAGGAAGTTTATTTACAACGGAGTATGAACATCCATAATATAATATATTTATAACACTTCCCCTTGGATGTTCATTAAAAGATAGTGTGTCTCATTAAAACCTTACTAGAAAAAACCCTGTGGGAAAAAATTCTAGTGAAGGAAAAAGAGTGCACATATTTAGTAATACGCTTTGCTAGGTGCCTCATTAAAAACCTTATAAGGAAAACCCTGTGGACAAAACCTTAGTAAGAAAAAAAGAGTGCATAGCGTATTTACTCCCCCTGATGAAAACCTTGTTTCAAATATTTGAGTCTCTGCATTCTAACTTTGTATCTGCATAACCAATATGATCTGCACCACTTTTGTTAGCATTAGAAAGATACATAAGTGCATAGCAATTGCACTGAGATCGAGTATTTTAGGACCAAGGAGTTCCTCATCCTCTTCTAGAGGTCGGAACAAATCCTTATTCACTTCAAGTGATCGAACACCCATTGATGTACTTAATGGGTGCGTTTGTCCATGTAAAAGCGTTCAAAGACCCTTTATGTATAGGCAAATTGATGAATAAAAGATCTCGTCTGCTAAATATTTAATTTGCAGACCAAGATAAATTTTATTTTTCCAAGATCTTTCATCTAAAATTCTTTCTTAAGATATTCAATTGCCTTTGGAGCTCTTCTGAAGTTCCAACAAGATTTATGCCATCAACGTATATATCAAGTGTAACAAATTCTGATGACTTTTTCTTTATAAAAATATATGGACAAATAACATTTTTTATGTAACTCTCTTTCAACAAATATTCACTGAGGCTATTATATTACTTGCGCCCAGATTGATTTAAACTGTACATGATATTTATAATCTGATCGAGTACATTTCTCGAGATTTTGAAGTATATGCTTCATGCATTTTAAATCCTTCGGGGATCTATATAGAGATTTAATCGAATGAGTCATATAGGTTATGACTCGCATTTAAATGGCATGACATCTTTAAGTGTCTAGACTACTGGTCCGATCCTCATAAGTTTTAACAATATTGTGCACTATATTGTATCAAATATATCATCGACGATCATTTTGTATTGGTTCCTAAGCGACATAACTTGTTGAGATCATCACTTTCTTTATTTTCAGGTACCTCAACTTCTTCTGGAATTTCATGAAATGTTATGTCGCGGGCTCTTCTAGAGCTTATTTCCTCCTCATTATGATTATTTTGATCATTAGCTCCTTATCATTTCTCAATGATTGTTGCCTTTGGAACCGATTTGTCTACCACGCTTCATGCGTACAATAAACTATATCATTCAGGGACTTTAAATTTTAATAGGAGCATTTGCAACTGAAATATGATATTTGATTTTGGATCAGCAAATGCTTCTGACATTTGACTTGAATTATCTTCTAAGTGAGGACCATGATAATTCCATTCGTATAGCATATTTTTCAGCTATTTATTTCATTCCCCAGATGTTAGAAAAATTAACATATATTCCCAATCTTCTTTGGGAAACATATCTTTGTGCATTATGGTAGAGAAATTAATCATATACCACACATCAAAAGATAGTAAAATATTCAATTTCTGATCCTAAACCAATTATGAGGGGAAGACTTATCATATATTGTTGGTCTGATGCATACAAGTGCTGCTATATGCAATTTAGAAAATCTTAGACCAACACATGAAGCTTTGTTCTCATAAACAATAATTTAGCTATTAATAGGAGGTATTCACTGCTAAACTAGCTTGTATATAAACCAGCATTATCAAGATGAACTGTCTTGATTTCATAATCTGAAAATTATACTCTTAAGTGAGAAAAGCAATTTCAAATGCCAAACTGCAGGTTGACAATAAACATACATGTAACCATCTTATATATGCATCTATAAGTGGTTCACACGATAGGTGAATGGATCCATATTCACCTTTTATATATTTCAGAATCGGGGGTCTTAGTCTCAACTTTATCTGGTATAATCAATTTATTATGAGAACAAGCAACACAGGAGAATTCTTGAAGAATCTTCTAGTTCTTCAGTATATGCTTATCTAAATTCTCAAATAGCTCATTTAAAAATGGCAAATAAAAACTTCAAGTTTATCATGACATGTGTTATCTCTTAGTAAACTTCTAGTTTACTATGACATAAACTTTTGCATTAGTAAACTTGTTATTTTCATGTTCTTTTTGCATCTTGCTTGTTATTGATATCCTTGTTATTTTCATGTTGCGAGTGTTACTTTAAGTTCAATGGTGGAAATTTGTGGCAACAAGAATAGCTCTTTTACAAGTTAAATTTGGTGAACAAACGGAACTTTCATATTTCCTACAGCTTATTTGAACACATTTACTATTAAGGAATTGTATGCAACATTTTCTTTCTGATAATTCCAGTACCCGGTCGATAGTATCACATTGTACATATAATTCTCACCTGAATGCAGAGAAGCAATAAAGCCTTACTACTATAGCTCAACTTATGCATTATGCTCCTTTACAAATGTATAACAGTGGGAGTAGTATTCAAATGTGAACTAGCGCGCTCAGTCTTGTGGCTCTGTTATAATTAATGGACATGTAAAGTTATAAACCCATAACAGATTCAATCAATTATTGCAGATTATCCTATCGCATACAGGGGCTGATCAATGAGGTCTTAGCTAGGGACAGTTGCTGCTGCACTGCAAAGTAGCAAAGAAACAGAAATAAATGTAAGTCTTGTTGGCTGAACTTGATAGCCAACAAGCTCTAGAAGATAAGCCTGCCACTGTAAATGCCTGCTATTTTTACATGTAATTTGCTGCTATTTTTACATGTAAGTTACCAATGAACTAAATCACATGCATGGCTTTTGGTATTCAGCTCTACTGTTGCAGTCGTGAATATAATGCATATTCATCTGTAAAACCGTTTCATTTGATCTGGAGCTCAATACTCTAACTTGTGCTTAACAGCCAGCCCAGAGGATGAGGGTCGATTCAACATCAGTTTTTGTAGTTCCCTGGAATTCAGATGCCTATTTCTTGGAATTTAAATAAATGTGATGCGTAAAGATGCTATATATACTAGTGCTGTAGGTTCAAAACAAGATGCTTGTCAATGTAAAATTTTGTTATATCAGGAGGGAATGGATACTTTTGCTTACTATTTAGTTTATCTGTTTTCTTTGATTAATGTTTACAGGACCCAATATGTTATACTCCCTCACTCCGTTTCAGTTTATGTTCAGTCTACGTCAACATATTTCTTTTTTGATCCGTTCCAAAAGAATGAATCTTTTCTAAATTTGGTAACAATTTAGCTTAAATTTACAACTATACCCTTAAAAAGAAACTTTTATAACCACACAAATACTCTAGGCCCTATTTGGACTTGTTTAGGACCATAAATTTCAAAAGTCTTATTTTTTTCTTAAAATTCGTATCCAGTCAAAAATGTTAACATAAATTGAAACAGAGAGTATATGTTAATGACTCAAAATTATTTCAAATATATATATATATTCAAAAATAACAATTTTTCACTCATCAACCAACATCAAAAAAGATTTCCGTCGTACCACGAGAAATGGATTGTTTTGGTGGCCAAACCCCAAAGTCTATTGAAACTCAAAAGGCAACCCGGCGTGGTTTGTAAAATCATGAAAAGACCCCAAACATTAGGTGATTCTAAACGGCAGGAAGACAAGTCTTAACAACTTAAGCAAGTACTAATTAAATATTTGACATCAACGACTTCGTTAGCAAAATAACAATTGGAGTAGTAATTAGGAAATGAAAGAAGTTTTCAGAGATGATCTAGAAATTGTTGAGGAAAAAGGTATAAACCTCCCCTTATATTTCTAGAATTCTGGTTAATTAGTTTTCCTTGGAGTTATTAGTGGGGATTTAAAGAGAGGCTCTAATTAAAATAAAGATTTGGATAAAGACCTTTATACCAAATGTGTCCTCACTCGTGTTCCATGTCAAAATAGTCAAATATTTGGTGAAAGATTATTGTTAAACCAATTTAAAGTCCACTAAAAGAGGTGGTCATTGACAAAATCTAATAGTTTTCACTGGTTCACTGTGCTACCTAAAATTTAACAAACTCGCCCAAAATTCAAAAATAGCCAAATTTATCAGTGATAGTTAAAAAATAGCCAAGTTTTAAAAGTCATCAAAATTTAACCACTTTAATCTGAGCGAAAGCATTATTCAAAATCTGGAAAAATATGCCCGCAAATTTTACTGGAGTTCCAGCATAAATATGTTTGAACTTCTGTAAATTTTACGGGAGTTCCAGGATAACTATGCTGGAACTCCCGCAAATTTTACTGGAGTTTAAGCATAATTATGCTGGAACTCCTGCAAATTTTACGGGAGTTCCAGCAGTATAATTGTCTAGTATAATATACTAAAATTTGGAGCACTAGTGCTCCAGTCTCCCGCAAATTTTACAGGAGTTAGCAAAGTATATCGGTCCAGTATAATATATTGGAGTTCGTACACAAATGCACTAAAACTCCCGTATATTATACTGGACCGGTCCCTGTTGCAGCAAACTAGTGGCTATTTTTTATTGACTTTGTAAACAATTGCTATTTTTCATTGACCAGTGTGAAAACTGACTATACCATGAAATTTTAACCATAAATTTCCCAACATTAATGTTCATAATTTTAACATTTAATGCTATTTAATTTCGACCCCTTATTGTACAACACTTGCAACGTTGTGAAATATACTTGGCATGACAATATATGTGCAACACTTTTTAAGATCAGTCGGGCTACGTTATTAAATATACTCTTGCCTCATATAACTATTTCGGCTGTAATCATAATTTCTACTTCCATTTTGTTTTCTTCAGAACATGAAAAGTACAAGCAACTTATTATTGCCAATATTATTGTACTTATGAAATAAATTTAAATTATTAATTAGTTAGTTCTTCAAGTACGTCTCCGTTCTAAATAATTTTTTTATATTTTTCCTTAGGCATCTGTAACCTACATTGGGTCTCGAGTAATTTGAATTCGCGTTGGGTTAAAGTTTATTTAAGGGAAAACACTCCTATCAGATTTTCTATATCTAAGGCATAAATTTTAACTAACAAATAGTTTTTGTGGTTAAAGTTAATATTAAAATAAATCAGGTTTCTAGTTAATAACTAAGTCTACTTCACATTTTAAAATGTAAAAGAGTAAAAAAGTAATTGAAATTCAATATTCAATAAACAAAGACAATGCAATCTTATTGATGATTGGTGTTTCCTTTCAATAATAGCGAGTAAGAATTTTCAATCAAACAGAAAAGTATAAGTAAAGAGTGACTGCACATATTCGTGAATTTTTCGATAATCGTATAAAGGTAAGGATCGCTTAAACAAGGATACAATATGTAGCCTTTCATCATTTCATTCATGCCCGTTATTAACAATAACCGCAGTGATTGCCTGTTACTCATACTGTTCGTAATAGTTATGGTAATAATAAACAATCGCGTATAATTAGAGATTATGCTGATCCATCTTCCATGTGTGTAACCGCAATGAATAATTAGGGATTTTTATTGCCAAAATTATTGTACTTATGAAATAAATTTAAATTATTAATTAATTAGTCTTCATGCATTCCATGACTCTCTCTTCTTTTTAATTGTCAGATAGTATCTTTTGTACTTAATCTCGTGGGTATTTAACCCATGCCTCGTCATTCTTCCTTATTGATCTCATCTAAGTGCCACTTGTCAACATATAGTTAATTCACGTGTCATGTGTTTTTTTACCAATACAGCAAGCCTTGTATAAGAGAATTTTTCCATCCAGCTATAGTCTTGAACTAGTTGGATTGAGTAAAACTTTATGATTGGCTAAATAGGTCTCAATTTGTTTCGCCATAAAAAATTAGAAAAGATAACTATACTACAGTAGCTACTCCCTACGTTCACTTTTAATTATCTACTTTTGATTTTGCTCTCCATTTAAGAACGAACAAATGAAGTATGAATTGTATTTTATAATTTTACCCATACTAATATACTAGCATCTCCAAAAGCCTTGTGAAAAATGATTTGGGGAATGATAGTTAATTGAGGATAAAACATTGAAAAAAGATTGCCTTTCTCTTGATTTAGTATAGTCGATAAATAAAAGGTAAAATTATATTTTTGATATAGTGGACAACTAAAAGTGAGTGAAAAGAGTAATATAGTATGGACCTAAGGCAGAACTCCATCCGATTCACTTTAATTGATTTTTTTGTTTTTCGTTTGTGGTCCACAATATTTAATTTTTTCAAATATCAAGAAGGAATAAACTTTTTTTTTGCAAAATTGCCCTTGGAATAAAGAGTATAGAAGTATTTGTTATATTTTCAATAAATAACTTAATGTTAAGAATATCATTCTACTTGGAGTGAATGTCTATCTTGTGGAGAGTTTTACTTTGTGACTAAGTCATATTTGCGCTCGCCCAGCGAGAAAGGCCCTGACCCTGATTTCTCCTATAAATAGAGGGGTCTTACCCCATTGTAAATCATCTCAAAATTCAATAAGAATTCTCCCTCTATCTATTTCTCTGCAATATTGTTCTTCTTCTTTTATTATTTCATAACACGTTATCAGCACGAACTATATGACATGGGTGTTGGATGCTCAAATCCACTTAGATGCAATGGGTCTTGGAGACGCCATTAAAGACAGAAATAAAGCATCCACCCAAGATTGTGCTAAGGCCTTGATTTTCTTGCGCCATCACCTTGATGAAGGGTTGAAAATTGAATATCTCACAGTCAAAGATCCACTTATTTTGTGGAATGGCTTAAAGGAAAGATATGACAACTTAAATTTGGTCACCCTTCCACAAGCACGATATGATTGGGCTCATCTGAGGCTCCAAGACTTTAAGTCTGTTTCTGAATATAATTCTGCGATGTTCAGAATTACTTCAAAATTGAAACTCTGTGGAGATACTATCAGTGATTATGATATGCTTGAGAAAACGTTTACAATGTTTCATGCCTCCAATATGGTTCTGCAACAGCAGTACAGAGAGAAAGGTTTCAAGAAGTACTCTGAGCAGATTTCTCTTCTTCATGTGGCTGAGCAAAACAATGACTTGCTCATGAGAAATCACGAAAATCGACCCACTGGGTCTACACCATTGCCTGACGCGGATGAGGTATATTCCCATTATGCTAAGCGTGAAAAAGGCCGTGACTCTATTCGCAGTCGTGATCGTGATCATAGTCGTGGTCGTGACTCTATCCGTAATCGTGATCGTGATCATGGACGTAGCCGCGGCCGTGGTCGTAGACAAGGAAGAAATTTTCCTGGTGTAAATCATCCCCCAAAGAGAAATAACCACCAAAAGTGGAAAGGGAAAGATGAGAAGCCAGAAGCAAATGGTTCAGAAATCGAATGCTATCGTTGTGGTGGAAAAGGGCATTGGGCAAAAATTTACCGTGTACCAAGATATTTGGTTGATCTTTATCAAGCATCTCTAAAGAATAAAGGCCCTGAAGCCAATTTTGTCTCTGATAATGATTTTGACATCACCCACTTGGATGTGGCAGACTTCTTTGAGCGCCCCGATGGAAAAATAGACCACTTGATCGGTGATGGATCCGTGGTTAAAGATGATTGAGTAGTTTGATTTTATTTTTATTTTGCTTATTTGTATTTGTTTGTGAATAAACTAGTAGGCATTAGTATCAATTCATATTATTTATTTTATGGAATAGTGTTAGTATTCGATTTAGACAATGTTTCAATTTGCTTAGTATTCAAGAATTAATATATGACTTATTAGAATAAATTGTGATGTGAAAAGAATATTTAATTACTGATTTTGAAATAGCTAAATATGAACGACTTTCATGCTCTGGTTTGTTGAAATTGACAACCAAACCATCTTAGTTAATTATTAGATGTGCTGTAAACCATATCTCTTATTTTCATTTTTTTTTTCTTAATCAACCAAAAAGTGATGATAATTAGGGCATTCAAGAGAATTTGGTGTAATCAAAATTATTTTTTACCACAAATCAATTAAGATAAGTCAGAAGATACCATTGTAATATTGTATTTAATAACTGTGAATCTCGTCTCCGCTGCTGCCAATATAACATTGTATGAGTCTAATACTCAATGTTTTACTCAAATGTTTCTTTTTCATTATCTCTAAAAATACTAATGTTTATTCGTATATTTCTTTTGTATGTCAATATATGGGAAGCAAATATGGATATCTCAGAAAGCAAACTTGGATCAAATTTTAATTGTGAAAATATTTGTTTAGTTGATTCATGTACAACACATACAATACTCAAAGAGAAGAAATATTTCTCCCATTTAAGTATGTGTAAGGCAGATGTTACTACAATTTCTGGTAGTAGTAAATTAATTGAAAGCTCTGGAAGAGCTACTTTAACTCTGCCTAAAGGAACAATACTTATCATAGAGAATGCAATATTCTCCTCCAAGTCCAAGAGGAACTTGTTGAGTTTTAAAGATATCCGTCGAAATGGATATCATATTGAGACAATATATGAGAATAATCTTGAATATCTCATCATTACCAAAAATGTCTCTGGCCAGAAAAGGGCTATTGAGAAGTTCGCATCTTTGTCTTGTGGCCTGTATTGGACAAGAATTTGCGGCACATTCTATTGTAAATCAAAAGGTTACCGATTCCAATACTTTTGTACTTTGGTATGATCGATTGGGACACCCTGGATCAATTATGAAGAGACGAATCATAGAAAACTCAAATGGACATCCATTAAAGAATTTAAAGATTCTTTTAAATGATGAATTTTCTTACACTTCTTGTTATCAATGCAAGTTAATTATTAGACCATCACCAACAAAGGTTGGAATTGAGTCCCCTACGTTTTTGGAACGTATACAAGGGGACATTTATGGACCTATTCACCCACCTAGTGGGTCGTTCCGATATTTTATGGTCTTGATAGACGCATCTTCTAGATGGTACCATGTGTGCCTATTGTCATCTCGCAACCTCGCGTTTGCAAAATTAATGGCACAAATAATTCGATTACGGGCACAATTTCCCGATAATCCAATTAAGTCTATTAGACTTGATAATGCTGCTGAGTTTTCATCCCAAGCATTTAATGATTATTGCTTATCAATTAGGATAAAAGTGGAACATCCTGTAGCTCATTTTCACACTCAAAATGGTCTTGCAGAGTCTTTAATTAAACGTCTGCAATTGATAGCAAGACCGTTACTCATGAAAACGAGGCTGCCCACTTCTGTTTGGGGTCACGCCATTTTGCATGCAGCAATGCTAGTTCGTCTCATACCGACAAATTATCATAAATATTCCCCGTTGCAATTAGTTTTGCGTTATGAACCTAATATATCCCATTTAAGAACTTTTGGATGCGCGGTATATGTGCATGTAGCACCGCCATATCGCACCAAAATGGGTCCACAAAGAAGGTTAGGAATATATGTTGGGTTTCCTCCATTATTTGCTACCTTGAGCCATTACCGGGAAATTTGTTTACTGCACGATTTGCAGACTGTCGATTCGATGAGACACTTTTCCCAAAATTAGTGGGAGAAGTTGGTGAAACCAAACGGGAAATTTTGTGGAAAAATCCATCATTATCTCATCTTGATCCACGTGCCTCTATTTGTGAAAAAGAGGTACAAAAGATTATTCATTTGCAGAGAATAGCAAATCAAATGCTCGATGCATTTACGGATATGAAAAGGATAACAAAATCACATATCCCTGCGGAGAATGTTCCAATCCGTATTGATGTCCCTATTGGACAATCTTCTAGTGTCATAGCTAATGAGTCAAAAGCACTACTGAAACGTGGCAGACCATTAGGTTCCAAAGATCGAAATCCTAGATAAAGAAAAATAAATGATCAAAATGACACTATGAAAGAATCTCATGAAGAAATCCACGACTTAATAAATTCTGAGATTCATGAGGACTCCACTGAGCCCGAGACTCAAGAAAATAAGGAACTATCAATAAATCCAATCGATATTGAGATAAATTTAAATCGATTGGATATAGTGGTGGATTATATCTTTGCATATAAGGTTGCATCCAGCATTATGCAAGAAAGTGAGGATCTTGAACCTTAATCTGTTAGTGAATGTCGACAAAGACTTGATTGGTCAAAATGGCAAGAAGCAATCCAATCAGAATTGAATTCACTTGCAAAACGTAAAGTTTTTGGGCCTGTAGTCCAAACACCTAATGGTGTTAAGCCCTGTTGGCTATAAATGGGTCTTTGTACGCAAGAGAAATGAGAAAAATGAGGTACAAAGATATAAGGCACGCCTTGTTGCACAAGGATTTTCACAAAGGCCTGTTGTCGATTATGAAGAGATATATTCACCTGTTATGGATGCTATAACATTCCGCTATCTCATTAGTTTTGCTGTCCATGAAAAACTTGACATTCATTTAATGTATGTGATTACTGCCTACCTTTACGGCTCACTTGATAATGAGATATACATGAAAATTCCCGAGGGCTTCAAAATGCCTAATAATTCAAAATCCCGGGAAATGTTTTCAATCAAATTGCAAAGATCTTTGTATGGTCTAAAGTAATTAGGACGAATGTGGTATAATCGTCTTAGTGAGTATTTATTAAAGGAAGGCTATATAAATGATGTCATTTGCCCATGTGTTTTCATAAAGAAAACAACATCGAAATTTGTTGTACTTGCTGTATATGTTGATGACATAAACCTTATTGGAACTCCGATAGAACTCCAAAAGGCAATTGATTATTTAAAGAAGAAATTCGAGATGAAAGATCTCGGAAAGACAAAATTATGTCTTGGTTTGCAAATTGAACATTTGGCAAACGGAATTTTTGTTCATCAATCTACCTACATAGAAAAGGTATTGAAACGGTTTTACATGGATGGAGCACATCCATTAAGTACTCCGATGGTTGTTCGATCACTTGATGTGAACAAAGATCCATTCCGACCTCAAGAAGAGAATGACGAGCTACTTGGTCCTGAAGTACCATATCTTAGTGCAATTGGTGCACTAATGTATCTTGCAAATACTACAAGGCCCGACATAAAATGTCTTAGCAAGATATAGCTCTACTCCCACAAGGAGACATTGGAATGGGATCAAACACATATTGCGGTATCTAAAAGGGACTACCGATATGGGCTTATTTTATGGCAATAATTGCAGTCCCGATCTTGTTGGTTATGCTGATGCTGGGTATTTATCCGACCCACACAAGGCTCGATCTCAAACAGGTTATGTGTTTACCTGTGGAGGCACTGCCATATCTTGGCGATCGACTAAGCAATCAATTGTGGCTATTTCATCTAATTATGCTGCGATAATTGCTATTCATGAAGCAAGTCGAGAGTGCGTGTGGTTGAGGTCTATAATACATCTTATTTGAGATAAATGTGTTATGAAATGTGACAAGTTACCCACTATTTTGTATGAAGACAATGCAAAATGCATAGCTCAACTGAAGGGAGGATTCATAAAAGGAGATAGGACAAAGCACATTTCACCAAAGTTATTTTTTACACATGATCTTCAAAAGAATGGTGATATTAATGTGCAACAGATTCGTTCAAGTGATAATATGGCTGATTTGTTCACAAAATCTCTACCGACGTCAACCTTCAAGAAGCTAGTGTACAAGATCGGGATGCGAAGGCTTAAGGATGTGAATTGATGCTCTCATCAGGGGGAATTAATGCTCGTTGCACTCTTTTTCCCTTACAAGGTTTTGTCCCACTGGATTTTTCTTGCGGGGTTTTTAACGAGGCAACCAAAAGGCGTATTATTAGATATGTGTACTCTTTTTCCTTTTCTAGATTTTTTTCCCATTGGGTTTTATTTTAGTTAAGGTTTTAATAAGGCACATTACTTATTGAGTAGACATTCAAGGGGGAGTGTTAAGAATAGAATTCTATTTGGAGTGAATGTCTATAATTCTATTTTGTGACTAAGTCATATTTCTCCTATAAATAGAGGGGTCTTACCCCATTGTAAATCATTCCAAAATTCAATAAGAATTCTCCCTCTATCTATTTCTCTGCAATATTGTTCTTCTTCTTTTATTATTTCATAACACTTAAGTTAATATGGTGTATTTTATTATTAATTAATGCTAAAAGTTAAATTTCGTAATATGTGAGAAAAGAGCCAAAAAAATCTATTAAAATGGACTAAAGGGAGTAATACTTAAAAACTAAAACTGTGGTTAGTATAAAACTAAAAAACAAACCTCAAAAGTATGTATTCCCTCTAATCTACAATAAGTGATCAATTTATTTTTTTAATTTTGGTCTAAAATAACTGTCCATTTATATAATAAAAAAAGAATTCAATTTGTTTTTACAAAATTACCCTTATATATTATCCCCAAAAAGTTTTCTTACTCATCACATTAAATATTTAATTAAGATAGTTAAATTATAATAAGTATTTTTGTATAAAATTTAATATTTTTTTAATTTGCGTGATAAAAATAAATTAATTACTTAATATAAACCGGAAGAAGTACCGAACTAACCAACATTCAAGAGAAACAATGAAGAGAGAAAGGTGATGAAGACCAAAAACATTTAATGAAATATTAAATTAAATGACATGAACCAGAGCCTGGCAAAGGTTGGTTTAATAGGTTTGTGGGGGATTGGGTAAAGTATTCAAAGTTTAGATGAATAAATACGGCAACGTCAGGAGTTACGACTGATAACTAAAAGAGTTCAAAAATGGTTAAGCATTAAATTATGTGAGCAGCTGACGCAGAGGCGGATCCAGGATTTAGGGGTTACGGGTGCCGACCCCCTAAAATTGCAACTGAATGTAAGCCAAAAAATTATTTGCTCCCACCTGGAATTGAACTCGTGCCCTATTGAATGAAAACACAAGCCTTTGCCACTAGCACCTTTGCCACTTTTGTTTTATAGGGTGACACTTTAAATATATATCCTATTTATTATACATATATACATATATATGTAATGTTTTTGCCGAAGCTTGCGGGTGGCGTACCACCCGGAAACTTACACATAGATCCGCCCCTGAGCTGACGTGTGCCCCATTTTGTGTATAGCTTTAAGTAGGTTAGGTTTCAGAGCAAAAACTGTACTTCAGGTAAGAACTCGAGTTGCATAAGTACGTATTTAGCCCTAAGCGGCGGAGTAAAAATTTTCATTAAATGGATATACAATATAAGAGAGTAACGTAATAAGAAAAGAGAATTCAACTACTCTTATGTATAAATATCTATATACTAGATAGTGCTGCCCGTGCCCGATATTGTAAAATGAAACTATTATATTTTCTATCAACTTTACTTTGATATGAAATGATAGAAAAGAGAAATAAATACATGTAATGGATTACCAAATCAGATACAAATAATATCACATAACTTTGTTTGGTGTACGAAATAGCCGAGAAGAGAAATAGAACCTACTGCCTCTGCACTTGATTCATTTTCTGTATTAATGCTTAGTAGAGAAAAAAAACTTAATGTGTTATGATAAATATCAAATTATGATGGATGTTTATTCTTTTTCTATGATCTTCATCTCAAATGCTTAATGACATATTCAATGATTTATTTTCTTCACTTTTTATGCCTATATAAAAGTCTGGTAATAAATAGAAAAATACACACAATTGAAGAAGAAAATCTCTTCCTTCTCTCTATCTCTATTTCTTGTTCATATTTTACAAAATCGCTTTTATTTCTAGTTCATGTTACTAAATTGCTTTTATTTTATAATACGTAATCAACACGAGTCTCTAACCAATTGTATATATATCTACCAAAAAACAAAATTGGTCATACTAGTTGTCACACCTCCTTTTGGCGCGCCTACCCCGAAGGATAAACGTACAAGGGAGTTTTTTCCAATTTAAGTGACAATATTCGAAACGGGATTATTTTATTTATTTCAGAGTCGCCACTTGGAATAAATTATGGTGTCCCAAGTCACCGATTTATTTAAATCCCGAATCGAGGAAAATTACGACTTTTCAAATGAAGTCTGCGGACCAGAAATTCTAAGTAAGGAATTCTGTTGACCCGAGGGAAGGTGTTAGGCACCCCCGGATCCCGTGGTTCTAGCACGGTCGCTTCAATTATTCTAAATGGCTAAAATTATCTGATTTTAAAAAATGTTTATAAATTATATGCTCTAATTAAACTTCAAACCGCTCTTTTAATTTGACACCGGACCCAAAGAAGACAAAAAAAAATGTAATTACAAACGGACTTGGAGTTTTGACAAAAATAATAAAAAAAGTATCCGAGTTACTTACTTTGAAACTATGCTGATTAAAGAAAACATTGTAAAAAAAATTAAACTAAAAAAAAATCAATTTATTTAACATGATATCTCTTAAAATTATTGTCAGTTAAAGAATCATACCAAATGATGTGTTATTTCCTAGCTTTTAACTTATGGCCGGGGATTGAACGAAAAGATGTGGACTAGTAGGAAAATTGACCAAAATATACAAGATAGAATTAATGCGTCTTGGTTAATTATAAAAAGTAAGATTGTTTACTATCCTTAATCCGCTAAATTCAAAGACTGCTCAAATAAGGGGAAAGCCTAAGAATGTATGCTATGGTAATAGAATGTTTTCATTTTTTACCTTAAACCAATTTGATCGAGAATCCAAAAAAAAATGATTATTTGCAGTATTATAACAAGTTAAGTTCCCTGAACACGTTTGAATTGCTAACTTACAATTATAAAAAAAAAATAGATTCTAGTTTGGTCATACCAATTAATTTGATTGTTTCATTAATGCTAACATAGGTAAGTTGAATCACCCTTCATTCCAAATTTGCGTATATTCCAACGAAAACAACCATTGATGACTTACAAAAAAAAAAATAGTTCCATGTGAATCTAACAGTTAAAATTTGATGTTCCAATTAACAGAAAAACACACCGTTTAAAATAGTTCCATACGAATAATCTTTCAAAAATGGTGTTCCAATTAACAATTCATAGTGTTATTCAAATCAAACAAATTACATACGTATCTCTACTTATCAACTTAAGCGAAACTGCACCTATACATATCCAAATTAACATATAACTGCAATCTGAAAATCGACTCGTTCCGATCTTATTTGTGATTATATCAACTGCTAATTCGAGTGTGTACCTGAATTGGAAAATGAGAAGAAGGAGATGGTAAGTCAAACAGCAGCAGACAACAATTAATCCAATAGCAACAAAATCAGCAACAGTTCGGAGTTTCAAAACAGCAGAAGATCGACAATAGAACGAAACACCCAAGACACTTGGTGGAACAGTGAACGACAACCCCAAAAATCAATATGAGAGTAGTAACAAACAAATCACTGGTAGAAATGCACAATGAACCAGAAAACCAAGAAGTATGTCACTGTTCTGCCAGATGATTTCAATGTGTGAATGTGCTTGCTTCCAGTGGGTATATCTGTGAGTATGTCACTGTATGTGTGTGTGTAAACAATGTGTATATCAGAAGAGTATATCACTGTATGTGTGTGTGTTTTTTGTGTCTGAAAACAGTGAGTTCTCTGTATGTTTTTTGTGTCTGAAAACAGTGAGCTCTCTGTATGTTTTTGTGTCTGAAAACAGTGAGCTCTCTGTATGTTTTTGTGTGTGAAAACAGTGAGCTCTCTGTATGTTTTTGTGTGTTCTCTCTAGTGTCCTTTCCTTCAGTTGAGTGTCTCTCTTTTATAGAGTAACAGCCCCTATTTTCTTTAGTTTCAGATCTGTCCAGCTTGCTTAAACTCCTCCCATGTGCATTACTTTTGACCTTTTTCCAGTTATTCCCATGTGTTTCTGATTATACAACTAACCAGCACTAGAAACACTCATTATCATCATGATATTCCCTGATTATCCCACCCTGTTTTGTCTAAGTATGGGTTTTAAACATCTAAACAAAGTCCTAAAGGTAAAAACCAATGAAATATACTGCTGTCCAGCAAGTTTTAACAACTCATTTCCATGTGTATTGCACTTTAAAGGTTGATTTTAGGGCTACTTAAATGGACTAACAGCTATATCCAATTCACAACCTAATTTAGAATCAATCAATGGTTCAAAACAAACAATCCAACAATTAACTCAACACTCTGAACAAACAACAAATCGAAAAATTTTAAATCAAGCAAAACAGTGAACCACTGCCCGGAATTTCAAACAACAAATTTGCGAATTGAAACGACGACATCCGTTAAGTCGAATCACAACATGTATGATCGACAACAAAAAGCCGACAAACAAATTCACAATTTATAACACTCAAAGCCGAGAGAAAAGAAGAAAAAATGAAGCAAATACGAAACTAAATGTTCGACGACGCTAATCGACGCGAACCTGTATTCAACAACATTGGTAATCAAATAGACAAAACAGAACTTTAGAATTGACAATTCACTAAAACAGTGTTCTCGGCCAAAGAAGAGAAAAGAAAGAAAAAAAAATAAAGCTAACTAATCGACGACGCTAATCGACGCGAACACGTATTTGACAACATTCGATTACACAATTACGATATTGTGACGACCCAAAGGGTCATCACTTATTTTATTAATAATTTCGAGCTTCTCGAGGCCTTGAAAACCTCATTCTATGTTGCCTCGATTTACGTGCACGATCCGAGCATGTAGCCGGAAAGATTTTTGTGATAGAAAATATGAATTCTATGAGAAATGTGGATAAAAATGATATTAATATTGATATGGTTGACTTCGGTCAACATTTTTGGTAAACGGATCCGGACCGAGATTGGATGGTCCCGAGAGGTCCGTAGGAAAATATGGGACTTGGACATGTGTCCGGAGTCGAATTCGGAGGCCTAGAGCCCAAGTTATGAATTTTTATGTGAAATTGTTTTTGATGCAATTATTAAAGGAAATAAATTGATAGACATTGGTATCGGGCTCGTATTTTGGTTCCGACGCCCGGTACAAGTCTTAAATATTATATATGTGATTTCCTGTAAAGTTTGGTGACATTTGGATGTCGTTTGAGATGTTTTGGACCTTGAGTTCCAAGTTAAGAAGTTTTGAAAATCAAAACTATGAAAACCATGAGTTTGGGGCTTGATTTGATTGAAACGAAGTGATATTGGCGATATGATCGCACGAACAAGTCCATAATGTGTTTTTGAGGTTGTGTACATGTTTGGTTTGGAGCCGGGGGGCTCGGGTAAAGATTTGATAGGCCGTTGGTTAAATTTCTGAATTTTGAACTGCTGGTTTTTTTCACCCAGCTGTTGGCTTCGCAATTGCGAAGAATTTCTCGCAATTGCGAAGGTGACAGGACCAAGGCAGGGTTCGCAAATGCGAACCCTTGATCGCAAATGCGAAGGGCGTCCAGGAAGGCTTGGGTTCGCAAATGCGAACATAACCTCGCAAATGCGAGGCCTTCACTGCCAAGCCATGCTTCGCAAATGCGAAGCATTCTTCGCAAATGCGATGCCTCCACTGCTAGCCATGCTTCGCAAATGCGAAGCCTTCTTCGCAAATGCGAAGGAGCCTGGTTCGCAAATGCGAACAAATGTTCGCAAATGCGAACTTTCCACCCTTAGCTTATTTTTCAAACTCCGGAAATTGGTCGGGGTTCGCAATTGCGAACCCATGTTCGCAAATGCGAACACAGAGACCTGAAAAACACGAATTTCAGTCATTTCTTCATTTTTCACAAAACCAAAACACCCATTTGCGACTCTTCGAGGATTTCTTCTTCATCAAAACGATTGTAAGTCACTTTTTACTTAATTCTTTCAATTCCTAACATCATTAAACATGTTTTTCATTAGAAATCAAATGTTTTCATGGTAAAATTCTTGTTTTTGTTAGAAAATAGGATTTTTCATAAATTGGGGAATTGGACCTCGAATTGGGGTCCGATTTTGAAACAAATTATATACGTGAACTCGTGGGGGGATGGGTAACCGGATTTTGGTCCTAACCCCGAATTCCGATCATGTGGGCCCGGGGTTGAAATTTACTATTCATGGCAGAATGTTGTAAAAGTGTTATTTGGTATTAAGAATTAGTTTGTTGAGTAGAATTGATGATATTAAATCAATTGTGTATAGATACGGTTGGATTGGAGCCAAATTGAAAGAAAAGACATTTCCACGGATTGGATTGTTCATAAGCATTCGAGGTAAGTGTTTGTTCTATCCTAGCTTGAGGGAATAGGATTATGTGTTATGTGCTATGTGATCGAGTGCGGTGTATGGGCTGTGGTGACGAGCATCCATACATTGGCGTCTAGTATGACCGTGAGTCGTTGGAAAATGATATTTTGAGATATATTATAGGTGAATCGTTGTTGTTCTCCCTTGTTGGGACTTGTTGTGAAGTTAATTATTGATTGCCCTTGATGGGACAAATTATGAATTGTTGTTTCTTTCTCTGCCCTTAAAACTGTGATTGTTATTTGGGTGAGGAAGAGTGATAATGCACGAAGGGTGATGCCGTGCCATGTTTATTTATTTATGCACGAAGGTTAATGCCGTGCCATGTTTATTTATTAATTATGCACGAAGGATCATGCCGTGCCCTGTTATTGAACCATGTACGAAGGATCATGCCGTACTATGGATGTGAGGATGAGAGTAAAAGCACGAAGGGTGATGCCGTGTACTTTATTTGTTTATTTGGTGAGGATGAGAGTAAAAGCACGAAGGGTGATGCCGTGCAATTGCTTGTTATTTCTTGAAGTGATATTATTCGTGTTTACATTATACTTTGTTTTCTTTGTGAAATTATTAACTGTGGTTAGTTGTTAAGATTCTTTAAGATACTCCTTATTGTGTTATTACTTGATTATTTCTTGTTATTTTGTGGTACACATATATATATTGAATTGCACGGGTTTATGTGAGTGTCTGGTCCTAGGCTTGTCACTACTTCGCCGGGATAGGCCAGGCACTTACCAGCACATGGGGTCGGTTGTGCTGATGCTACACTTCTGTGCGTTTTTGCACAGGTCCAGGTTACGATCAGGAGCAGCAGCAGCAATAAGTAGATTGCGTGGGAGCTAATCATATTTGAGACCGAGGTAGCTTGCAGGACGTCCGCAGGCCCGGCGTCTCTTTCTTTAATTATGTCATTAGTTGTAGTCTCTTTGTTTCGAGACAAACAGAATTATGTTATATTTCCTTCAGACCCTTATGTGTATTATTCCATAGTAGTTCGTGAGTTGGTGACTCCACGTCTTGGGTAGAGGATGTCAGTATGATTTTTACTTTGTATTTAATCATTTCTATCTCGATAAAGTATTCCGCAATTATTTAATTACTATTGTGTTAAAAACAGGATAGCATAAATATAGTGGCTTGCCTAGCTACCACGAGTAGGCGCCATCACGATCCCGATGTTGGGGGAAAATCCGGGTCGTGACAAGTTGGTATCAGAGCTCTAGGTTACATAGGTCTCACCACTCACGAACAAGCTTAGTAGAGTTTGAGAGGTAGGTACGAAGACGTCTGTACTTGTCCTTCAGAGTCTATTGAGTTAGGAAAAAGTCTCTCATTTGTTCTTTCTTGTCGTGCGACTTGTTCCTCAATTGCTGATTGAATTTCTATTCTGTCCTTTCGCAGATGGTAAGGACACGCACTTCTTCGTCCGCTGACCAGCAGCCTGAGCCCCAGACAGCTCCTGTGAGGGGCAGGGGCCGAGGCCGTACTAGAGGCCGTGGTAGGGGTAGAGCTCAGCCCCAGGCAGCTACCCCAGAGGTGGAGCCTCGTATTGAGATTGATGAGGAGGTTCCGGTTCCAGCAGCTCCAGTGGGCCCAGCTCAGGTCCCAGGAGAGGCTTTGATTACCCCGGATCTCCGGGATGCTTTGGTCGGAATAGCGGGATTTATGGATAGCATTGCCAGAGCGGGTCTATTATCAGTTGCCCCAGCTACTTCTCAGGCCGGAGGAGGGGCCCAGACTCCTATTGCTCATACTCCGGAGCCAGTAGCTCCTCAGCCTCAGGCACCAGTGGTTCAGCCAGCTGTGGCCACTCAGTCAGGTACCACAGCTCATGCAGGTGATGGAGCGGCCATGACTTACGATTCGTTATGGAGGCTTGATCGGTTCTCCAAGCTATTTACCACTACATTCAGTGGAGCCGCATCAGAGGATCCTCAGGACTTTTTATTCAGTTGCCATGAGATTCTCAAGACTATGGGGATCGTGGAGACAAACGGAGTTGATTTATGTACCTTCAGACTTGCAGGATCCGCCAAGACTTGGTGGAGAGATTATTGCCTGACTCGACCAGCAGGGTCCCCAGCTCTATCATGGGACCAGTTTGCGGAACTATTTATGGAGAAGTTTCTCCCTGCTACTCAGCGGGATTTACTTCGGAGGCAGTTTGAGCGCCTCCATCAGGGCACTATGACAGTTACACAGTATGAGACGAGATTTATTGACTTGGCTCGTCATGCAGTGGTGATACTTCCCACGGAGCGGGAGAGGGTCCGCAGATTTATAGATGGGCTTAATCAGCCGATTAGGCTCCAGATGGCTATGGGCGTGGGGAGTGACATATCATTTCAGGAGGCAGCCAATGCAGCACGCAGAGTTGAGATGGCTCTTGCTAGGGGAGGCGGTTATTCATCAGATAAGAGGCCTCGTCATTCAGGTAAATTTGGTGGTTCTTCCTCTGGTAGCAGAGAGTCCTTTGATAGAGGTCAGTCTTCCAGGCCTTTTCATTCCGCCCTTCAGGCTTCACAGGGTGGATCAGGTGATCGTGGTTCTCGGGGGTATTACTCAGACCAGTCTCCTATTAGTGCTCAGCCTCTTCAGAGCGTTCGTGGAGGCCATTCAGGTCGTCAGGGCCAGCAGCCCTATCAATCTAAGAGTTGCTACGGTTGTGGCGACCCAAGTCATTTTATCAGGAATTGCCCTATAGCAGCGGGCAACTCTCAGCAGCGAGGTCCTCGTCCTATGATTCAGGCCCCAGCTGACCCTCAGCCTGCCCAGCCAGCCAGAGGCGGGGGTAGGGATTATAGAGGTGGAGGTCGAGACCGTAGAGGTGGAGACGGTCCGGCGAGAGGTAGAGGTCGGCCGGTTGATGGTCGTCCTAGAGACGCGGCTCGGAGGGGAGGTGCGGATCCCGATTCTATGCTTTACCGGCCCGAGGCCGAGGCGAGAGGCATCGGATGCTGTGATTACGGGTACTATTCTTGTGTGTGACGAGAGGTGCTTCGGTATTATTTGACCACTGGATCTACCTATTCCTATGTGTCTTCCTACTTCGCACCGTATTTGGGCGTGCCCAGCTATGCTCTGGATATTCCAGTTTATGTGGCTACGCCGGTGGGTGACTCTATTGTAGTCGATCGGGTGCATCGTTCGTGCGTAGTTATATTTGGGGGTCTTGAGACCCGTGTTGATCTGTTGCTCTTGGATATGGTAGATTTTGATGTCATATTGGGGATGGATTGGTTGTCCCCATACCATGCTATTCTTGATTGTCATGCTAAGACTGTCACCTTAGCCTTGCCAGAATCACCCCGATTAGAGTGGAAGGGTACCTCAAGCCACTCTGTTCGCACTGTTATTTCTTATGTTAAGGCTCGACGTATGGTCGAGAAGGGGTGTCTAGCTTATTTGGCTTATGTTCGTGATTCCGGCGCAGAAGTTCCTTCCATTGATTCAGTCCCTATTGCACGGGAGTTTCCTGAGGTTTTTCCTTCAGACCTGCCGGGCATGCCACCCGACAGGGATATTGATTTCTGTATTGATCTGGCACCGGGCACTCAGCCCATCTCTATTCCACCCTATCGTATGGCCCCGCCGGAGTTAAAAGAGTTGAAAGATCAGTTGCAGGACCTTCTTGAGAAGGGCTTTATCAGGCCCAGTGTTTCCCCCTGGGGAGCACCTGTGTTATTTGTAAAGAAGAAGGATGGCTCGATGCGGATGTGTATTGATTACCGGCGGTTAAACAAGGTGACTATCAAAAATAAATATCCACTGCCGAGGATTGATGATTTGTTTGACCGGCTCCAGGGAGCGAGGGTATTCTCTAAGATAGACTTGAGGTCAGGCTACCATCAGCTGAAGATCAGGGCGGCTGACATTCCTAAGACAGCATTTCGCTCTAGATATGGGCATTATGAGTTCTTGGTCATGTCCTTCGGGTTGACCAATGCCCCAGACAGCATTCATGGAGTTGATGAATCGGGTATTCAGGCCTTACTTAGATCTGTTCGTGATAGTCTTCATAGATGACATCCTGGTGTACTCCCGCAGCCGGGAAGAGCACGAGCAGCACCTCAGAGTGGTTCTTCAGACTCTGAAAGATAACCAGCTATATGCCAAATTTTCTAAATGTGAGTTCTGGCTGAGTTCGGTAGCATTTCGGGGTCACATTGTATCAGTGGAAGGTATTCAAGTAGACCCAAAGAAGATTGAGGCAGTCCAGAATTGGCCTCGACCAGCTTCAGTGACTGAGATACGGAGTTTCTTGGGATTAGCAAGTTACTACCGTCGTTTTGTAGAGGGGTTTTCTTCCATTGCAGCCCCGATGACCAGGTTGACCCAGGAAGGGTGTTCAGTTTCAGTGGTCAGAGGAGTGTGAGGCGAGCTTTCAGAAGCTCAAGAGAGCCTTGACCACAGCACCGGTGTTAATACTACCTACAGGTACAGGGCCTTATACAGTTTATTGTGACGCATCTCGTACAGGACTTGGAGCGGTATTGATGCAGGATGGTAAGGTTATCGCTTATGCTTCGAGGCAGTTAAAGATACATGAGAAGAATTATCCAGTTCATGATCTTGAATTAGCAGCAGTGGTTCATGCCTTAAAGATCTGGAGGCATTATCTATATGGTGTGACATGTGAGGTGTACACTGATCACAAAAGCCTACAGTACTTGTTCAAACAGAAGGAGTTGAATCTACGACAGCGGAGATGGTTAGAGTTGCTAAAAGACTATGATGTTACTATATTATATCACCCAGGTAAGGCCAATGTGGTGGCCGATGCATTGAGTAGAAAGTATGCCGGCATGGGTAGTCTTGCATATATTCCGGTCAATCAGAGACCATTAGCTCTAGATGTTCAGGCCTTAGCCAACCGGTTCGTGAGATTAGACATTTCTGAGCCTAGCAGAGTGTTAGCCTGCACGGTCGCTCGTTCTTCCTTATTAGAGCGTATCCGTGAGAGGCAATTTGATGATCCTCGTTTGCGTGAGTTGAGAGATACAGTACAGCGGGGAGGTGCCACACAGGTAAATCTAGATGATGATGGGGTATTGAAATTGCAGGGTCGAGTTTGTGTGCCCAATGTCGAAGGGATTCGAGAGTTGATCTTAGCAGAGGCCCACGGTTCGCGGTATTCTATTCACCCGGGCGCCGCGAAGATGTACCAGGACTTACGGCAGAAATATTGGTGACGCAGAATGAAGAAAGATATTGTTGCGTATGTCGCTCGGTGTCTAAATTGTCAGCAGGTGAAATATGAGCACCAGAGACCTGGTGGTGTATTCGAGAGGATTGAAATTCCCGAGTGGAAATGGGAGCGGATCACTATGGACTTCGTTACTGGACTTCCTTTGACTCGGAGGAAATTTGATGCTATTTGGGTCATTGTTGATAGGCCGACCAAATCAGCACACTTTATTCCAGTATCTGTCTCCTACTCATCGGAGAGGTTAGCGGAGATTTACATTAGGGAGATTGTTCGTCTCCATGGGGTGCCGGTATCTATTATCTCTGATCGGGGTACGCAGTTTACCTCGCGGTTCTGGAGAGCGGTTCAGCAGGAGTTAGGCACCCAGGTTCAGTTGAGTACAGCATTTCATCCTCAGACGGATGGCCAGTCCGAGAGGACTATTCAGATTCTTGAGGACATGCTTCGAGCCTGTGTTATTGATTTCGGAGGCTCGTGGGATCAGTTTCTACCATTGGCAGAGTTCGCCTACAATAACAGTTACCAATCTAGCATCCAGATGGCTCCGTATGAGGCGTTGTATGGTAGGCGATGTCGATCACCAGTAGGATGGTTTGAACCGGGAGAGGCTCGGTTGTTGGGTACAGACTTAGTTCAGGAGGCCTTGGATAAGGTCAAGACTATTCAGGAGAGATTGCGTTCAGCTCAGTCTAGGCAAAAGACTTATGCGGATCGTAAGGTTCGAGATGTAGATTTCATGGTTGGTGAACGAGTATTGCTCCGGGTGTCGCCTATGAAGGGCGTGATGAGGTTTGGGAAGAAGGGCAAGCTCGGCCCTAGGTATATTGGCCCATTTGAGATTCTAGACAGAGTGGGAGGGGTGGCTTACAGATTAGCTTTGCCGCCTAGCTTATCAGCCGTGCATCGAGTTTTTCATGTATCTATGCTTCGGAGATACCACGGCGATCCCACACATGTGTTGGACTTCAGTCACTGTCCAATTGGACAATGATCTATCCTACGAGGAGGAGCCGGTAGCCATTCTAGACCGGCGAGGTTCGACGGTTGAGGTCGAAGAGTTATCCTTCGTGCGTGTTCGGTGGAGAGGTCGGCCTCCCGAGGCATCGACACGGGAGTCCGAGTCGATATGCGGAGCCGTTACCCACACTTGTTTCCTCGACTCGGGTACTTCTTTCTTTTGTCCGTTCGAGGACGAACGGTTGTTTTAGAGGTGGAGATTGTGACGACCCAAAGGGTCATCACTTATTTTATTAATAATTTCGAGCTTCGGAGGCCTTGAAAACCTCATTCTATGTTGCCTCGATTTACGTGCACGATCCGAGCATGTAGCCGGAAAGATTTTTGTGATAGAAAATATGAATTCTATGAGAAATGTGGATAAAAATGATATTAATATTGATATGGTTGACTTCGGTCAACATTTTTGGTAAACGGATCCGGACCGAGATTGGATGGTCCCGAGAGGTCCGTAGGAAAATATGGGACTTGGACATGTGTCCGGAGTCGAATTCGGAGGCCTAGAGCCCAAGTTATGAATTTTTATGTGAAATTGTTTTTGATGCAATTATTAAAGGAAATAAATTGATAGACATTGGTATCGGGCTCGTATTTTGGTTCCGACGCCCGGTACAAGTCTTAAATATTATATATGTGATTTCTGTAAAGTTTGGTGACATTTGGATGTCGTTTGAGATGTTTTGGACCTTGAGTTCCAAGTTAAGAAGTTTTGAAAATCAAAACTATGAAAACCATGAGTTTGGGGCTTGATTTGATTGAAACGAAGTGATATTGGCGATATGATCGCACGAACAAGTCCATAATGTGTTTTTGAGGTTGTGTACATGTTTGGTTTGGAGCCGGGGGGCTCGGGTAAAGATTTGATAGGCCGTTGGTTAAATTTCTGAATTTTGAACTGCTGGTTTTTTTCACCCAGCTGTTGGCTTCGCAATTGCGAAGAATTTCTCGCAATTGCGAAGGTGACGGACCAAGGCAGGGTTCGCAAATGCGAACCCCTGATCGCAAATGCGAAGGAGCCTGCCCAGCCATGCTTCGCAAATGCGAAGCTTTCTTCGCAAATGCGAGGCCTTCACTGCCAGCCATGCTTCGCAAATGCGAAGCATTCTTCGCAAATGCGATGCCTCCACTGCTAGCCATGCTTCGCAAATGCGAAGCCTTCTTCGCAAATGCGAAGGAGCCCGGTTCGCAAATGCGAACAAATGTTCGCAAATGCGAACTTTCCACCCTTAGCTTATTTTTCAAACTCCAGAAATTGGTCGGGGTTCGCAATTGCGAACCCATGTTCGCAAATGCGAACACAGAGACCTGAAAAACACGAATTTCAATCATTTCTTCATTTTTCACAAAACCAAAACACCCATTTGCGACTCTTCAAGGATTTCTTCTTCATCAAAACGATTGTAAGTCACTTTTTACTTAATTCTTTCAATTCCTAACATCATTAAACATGTTTTTCATTAGAAATCAAATGTTTTCATGGTAAAATTCTTGTTTTTGTTAGAAAATAGGGTTTTTCATAAATTGGGAATTGGACCTCGAATTGAGGTCCGATTTTGAAACAAATTATATACATGAACTCGTGGGGGGATGGGTAACCGGATTTTGGTCCTAACCCCGAATTCCGACCATGTGGGCCCGGGGTTGAAATTTACTATTCATGGCAGAATGTTGTAAAAGTGTTATTTGGTATTAAGAATTAGTTTGTTGAGTAGAATTGATGATATTAAATCAATTGTGTATAGATACGGTTGGATTGGAGCCAAATTGAAAGAAAAGACATTTCCACGGATTGGATTGTTCATAAGCATTCGAGGTAAGTGTTTGTTCTATCCTAGCTTGAGGGAATAGGATTATGTGTTATGTGCTATGTGATCGAGTGCGGTGTATGGGCTGTGGTGACGAGCATCCATACATTGGCGTCTAATATGACCGTGAGTCGTTGGAAAATGATATTTTGAGATATATTATAGGTGAATCGTTGTTGTTCTCCCTTGTTGGGACTTGTTGTGAAGTTAATTATTGATTGCCCTTGATGGGACAAATTATGAATTGTTGTTTCTTTCTCTGCCCTTAACTGTGATTGTTATTTGGGTGAGGAAGAGTGATAATGCACGAAGGGTGATGCCGTGCCATGTTTATTTATTTATGCACGAAGGTTAATGCCGTGCCATGTTTATTTATTAATTATGCACGAAGGATCATGCCGTGCCCTGTTATTGAACCATGTACGAAGGATCATGCCGTATTATGGATGTGAGGATGAGAGTAAAAGCACGAAGGGTGATGCCGTGTACTTTATTTGTTTATTTGGTGAGGATGAGAGTAAAAGCACGAAGGGTGATGCCGTGCAATTGCTTGTTATTTCTTGAAGTGATATTATTCGTGTTTACATTATACTTTGTTTTCTTTGTGAAATTATTAACTGTGGTTAGTTGTTAAATTCTTTAAGATATTTCTTATTGTGTTATTACTTGATTATTTCTTGTTATTTTGTGGTACACATATATATATTGAATTGCACAGGTTTATGGGAGTGTCTGGTCCTAGGCTTGCCACTACTTCGCCGGGATAGGCCAGGCACTTACCAGCACATGGGGTCGGTTGTGCTGATGATACACTTCTGTGCGTTTTTGCACGAGTCCAGGTTACGATCAGGAGCAACAGCAGCAGTAAATCGATTGAGTGGGAGCTAATCATATTTGAGACCGAGGTAGCTTGCAGACGTCCGCAGGCCCGGCGTCTCTTTCTTTAATTATGTCATTAGTTGTAGTCTCTTTGTTTCGAGACAAACAGAATTATGTTATATTTCCTTCAGACCCTTATGTGTATTATTCCATAGTAGTTCGTGAGTTGGTGACTCCACGTCTTGGGTAGAGGATGTCAGTATGATTTTTACTTTGTATTTAATCATTTCTATCTCGATAAAGTATTCCGCAATTATTTAATTACTATTGTGTTAAAAACAGGATAGCATAAATATAGTGGCTTGCCTAGCTACCACGAGTAGGCGCCATCACGATCCCGATGTTGGGGGAAAATCCGGGTCGTGACAGATATGTGCAATCGATAACCGATAATCGACAAACAGTGATAATACACATTCTCGGGCAGCATGTTGGATTTCAACATCAAACAAATCGACGATATTAACAACGAAGTGAATTCGATTCACAATTACATGTTAACAACGAAGAATAACAAACAAATCAGAGAAACAACAAGTCGACCAAATAAAACGGTCCCAAGAGATGAAGAAAAAAAACAGAGAATTGATAACTGTCCGAAGAAATATCAACAAACGAACGACCATAATCAAAACAAATAAAACAACAAGGAAAGAAAGGGAATAAAACAGTACCTCCGAACAATTCGAAACGAAGCAGTGGCCGGCCACTTGAATTTTCGTATTTGGAATCGAATGGACCTTAATTGAAATGTTTTCAAGCGAAAACAAATCAATTAAGGTCTATTAGACCCCAATTTCTCTGAAAATCCGAAAGCAAATCCCTAATTCGAAATTTAGGGTTCTTACAACTTGGTTTTGGGGCTTGATGGTTAGCTACGGCCGGACTAGCTGGAGCTCGCGACTGGAGGGTTGTTGGGCTATAGGTTGTCGATGGGAGCTTGGAGATTGCAGTGGTGGTCGTCGGCTTGTTTTCTGGCGAGTGAAGACGGAACGACATTGACAAGTGGTCGTCGCTGGTGAAGAAGGAGCATGTAGAGGGTGAAGGTTGGCGGCGTGGCTGACTTGTTGGAGAGGAGCTGGTCACGGCAGATGGAGATGGTATCAGTTTGGGGTGTGGCGGCTGGTGTGAGGCTGGAGAGTGAGAGAAGAGAGAGGGAGAAATGAAGAGGAATAATAGGGTTTGGGGGGGGGGGTTTGACACATTAAAATTGAAATAATCAATCTCAACCGTTAGATTAAAAAATCCAACGGCTGTGATCGATTTGTCAAATGAGATGGGGATGGGGCAGACGGGTATTGGGTCTTTATTGGGCCTTGGATTAATTTGGTCTAGTTTTTGGTGTTTGGGCTTGGGAAAAAAAACAATGGCCTGGTCCGATTCTAAATTTCTTCTCTTTTATTTTATTTTCTTTTCATTTTATTTTCTAAAAAAATAAAAAATAAAAATACAAACCTAAATTTAAACTTGACTAGTTTATCCTACAAGTATTAATTAAATCTAAGTAGTATTTATCACAAATAATTAAATATCCAATTAAAAGAAAAATCACACAATTAGACATTAAAGACTAAAAAAAAGCAAAAATACATATTTTTGTGATTTTATTTTGTAAAAATAAACTTAAACTACCCCTAATTGCAAAGTCCCACAAAAATGTAAATATGACCTATTTTTGTATTTTTATTAATTTAAACACATATAATCATGCATATACAAATGCAAACAATTACCAAAAATAACACGAAAATTCACTAAAACACACATCGTAAAAAAAAATAGACAATTTTTGTTTTGATTTTGTGGGAGTAATTCATGTTAGGCAAAAATCACGTGCTCACAATACCATGTTAAGATTTGGAGATTGAACAGAAATGAAGAAGATCACATTTATGGTTCATGCTTTCAGAAAAGCTTCAAGAGACTTTTCTTTTGCTAATCTCTTGTGTAAAATCGTACAAAAATGTGATGACCCGGCCCGTCATCATGTGAGTTACCGTGGACTGACACTTTGCTGTTACTGTTGCTATCGTTGCTGCATGTTGCTGCTTACTGCTTACTGATCTCCTTATTACACCAAAAGAAATTAAAGCTGAACTAGCTATGCTATCAAACAATGAGTTACAAGATTCCTATCTATGATTCTCTTGAAAACTTGATCTTGAATCTTAGCTGATTTGCTGTAGACCTCGATCTGAATCTTGATGCTCCACAAGCTGTACGTGCTCGTTTATTTCTGTGACATTGAGTGAAACGGAGTCGGCGGAGCTTGTTACTTCAATCATCTTCTGAGCAATCGTGCCTTTGTTTACTCCAACATTTGAACTCTTTTCTTTTGGTTCTTTTCTTCTTTTCTTCATTCCGGATTGATGTTCCATTTGTAGGTTATCTCGATCCTTGCGTCCCGAGGTCAAACCTATTTAGACAACAAAACAAACAAACGAACGAAATTTTTCTGCCCCAGTTTTGCTAGGAAAATTTCGTGAGTTAGTTGTGACACAGAAAGTGATTAAAAGACTTTTTTGGTATTGGGTAAGAAAGTCATGGTTTCACAAAGGTTCAAACGGCTTTCTGGCCGGGATTTTGTAGAAGAGTTTCACGGCTTTCTGGCCGGAATTCAAACAATATCTAACGATTTTGGCCGTCAGATCCTCGGTTTTTTGGCCGGGGTAAAAAGTAAATGGCTCCGCAGTTTTCTGACTGGGGAGATCCTCGGTTTTCTGACCGGGATAAAAGTTTCACGGCTTTCGGCCGGAATTCAAACAATATCTAACGAGTTTTTGGCCGTCGGATCCTCGATTTTTTGGCGGGGTAAAAGTAAATGGCTCCATAGTTTTCCGATCTGGGAGATCCTCGGTTTTCGACGGGGATAAAAGTTTCACGGCTTTACGGCGGAATTCAAACAATATCTAACGGTTTTTGGCCGTCGGATCCTCGGTTTTTGGCCGGGGTAAAGTAAATGGCTCCACGGTTTTCGACGGGAGATCCTCGGTTTTCGACCAGGGATAAAAGTTTCACGGCTTTACGGCGGAATTCAAACAATATCTAACGGTTTTTGGCCGTCGGATCCTCGGTTTTTTGGCCGGGGTAAAAGTAAATAGCTCCGCAATTTTCTGACTGGGAGATCCTCGGTTTTCTGACCGGGATAAAAGTTTCACGGCTTTCGGCCGGAATTCAAACAATATCTATCGGTTTTTTGGCCGTCGGATCCTCGGTTTTTGGCGGGGTAAAAGTAAATAGCTCCGCGGTTTTCTAGCTGGGAGATCCTCGGTTTTC
The DNA here is from genome assembly GCA_032618575.1 of Nicotiana noctiflora. Lineage (NCBI taxonomy): Eukaryota > Viridiplantae > Streptophyta > Magnoliopsida > Solanales > Solanaceae > Nicotiana > Nicotiana noctiflora. The sequence continues at coordinate 27,525 of JASVEL010006112.1, read as the reverse complement.
GACGGGATAAAAGTTTCACGGCTTTACGGCGGAATTCAAACAATATCTAACGGTTTTTTGGCGGTCGGATCCTCGGTTTTTTGGCGGGGTAAAAGTAAATAGCTCCGCGGTTTTCCGGCTGGGAGATCCTCGGTTTTCGACCGGGATAAAAGTTTCACGGCTTTCGGCCGGAATTCAAACAATATCTAACGGTTTTTGGCCGTCGGATCCTCGGTTTTTTGGCCGGGGTAAAAGTAAATGGCTCCGCAGTTTTCTGACTGGGAGATCCTCGGTTTTTCGACCGGGGATAAAAGTTTCACGGCTTTCTGGCCGGAAAGACCCTCGGTTTTTCTGACCGGGGTCCAAACAGGATATTGGACTGATATGATTTGATTCTCTTTTTCGGAGTTTTCATTTTCTTTTCTTTCATTTTTTTTGGCCTTCTTTTAGGCGTTCTTTTTAAACATCAACAAATGCATAGGATAAATCTCTAAAAGAAACTTACCTTTTTATGTGTTTTCCTTGTTCCAAAGCCATTTCAAAGCTTGCGTATTTTCACTTATTTGAGTGGTACCTTCTTCTTGCACAATTAACAGACCTGCTTTCAACAAAGAACATTTTATCAGTTGAAAAAATGGTTGGCTTTGCGGCCTTGGTTATCTTCATTGCTTGATTGTTTCCCCATTTTCATTGAGAAGTTTGCTACCAATTGTCTTTGGGGTGACTTCCTTTCAAATCGACCGGGTTCATTCCCAGAATTCCATGGGGATTTTCCGTATAGGTTCCATCCTTCTGCCTTATTCCGTCTCTTCTAAGACCTTAGCCTTTGATTTCCATTTCCTTTCTAAAACTCTTTTCCTTTGGAAACAATCGATCATTACGATCCAATCGTGGATTGTAACAATACACCATTGAGGCTGTTTTTCTTTTCTTCTTTACCAGGCGGAGTCCTGTAAAACCGGTCCTGTCACCTTCCTTTGTAATATTTTCAGAATTAAAATTAAACCGAAAGGGATTCAAAGAAGAAGAATGAATCAAAGAATGGAAAAACGTATCAAAGATAGAGGAGTCCCTTTCGAGGGAGAAAAGAAGGACTTATCTGAGGTATACGCTGACTTTAACCAACATGACATGCTCCACGGACTAGATGCTTGATCGTCACAAAACTCCCATTTTCTTATGAACCAAAACGGGTCTATATTTCCGAGCTAAGGATCCGTGTCAGGACCTCTCGTGGTGAAACAAACTTTTCGGTTGATAGCGCCCTTTGCGGGTTTTCGCCAATCGACCTCTCTCATTTCTCTTCTTACCATCGCCGGATAGCACTCTTTGCGAGTTTTTACCAACAGGCTCTCTCATTTTGTATTTCTCTACTTCCATCGTCTTATGGTGCCCGAAGGTTTTCACCAATAAGACTCTCTCATTTTATTTCTTTTCATTCCAGGAACCTCGGATCGCGACAATGATGTTCTCACAATTTCCAATCGATCTTGAAGGACTTGTACTCGGTTCGGGTAACAAGAATTGTAAACAAAATTACAACTTTGGAATCATCTTGATGGATCTTAAACCGAATAAAAAATATCATCTGCCCCAGTTTCATTTTTGGGGAAACCGGGATTTTTGATTTGGTGTGACTGAACCTCAGGGAGAGGTTGCCTACGTATCCTTTCGGAATCAAGTCAGAACGTAGTTCAGGAAACTTTGTTTTTGTTTTTTTTTTTTTTTTGGTTTGGTTTGGATTCCAAAGAGGTAGCCAAAGAAAAGTAACCGGCTCAAAGGGTTTACAAAACGGTTGGTAGTGTTTGGGTAGCGGGAATAAAAGCCTTCAATCATTTCGACTTGTGAGGACCTCATTGAAGCAAATTCAGACATAATACCTTTTCACAGCATCTGCATTCACAGTCGTTTCAGGATCTTTTCCTTCCATGTCTCCCAAGTATAATGCTCCTCTTGGCAGGTATCTTCCTGATGATGTATGGTCCTTTCCAATTAGGAGTGAATTTTCCTTTCGCTTCCTCATGATGTGGAAGAATGCGTCTTAAAACCAACTGACCTACTTCGAAATTTCTCGGTCGTACTTTCTTGTTGTAAGCACGAGCCATTCTTTGTTGGTACAGTTGTCCATGACAGACCGCAACCATTCGCTTTTCATCGATCAAAGTTAATTGTTCCAAACGAGTCTTAACCCACTCGCTATCTTCAATCTCTGCTTCAACAATTGTACGAAGCGAAGGAATTTCTACCTCTGCCGGTATCACAGCTTCAGTTCCATAGACTAGCAGGTATGGAGTTGCTCCCACCGATGTGCGTACGGTAGTACGGTATCCCAATAAAGCGAACGGTAATTGTTCATGCCATTGTCTAGAACTTTGGATTGTCTTTCTCAAAATCTTCTTAATGTTTTTGTTTGCTGCTTCCACGGCACCATTGGCTTTGGGCCGATAAGGGGTGGAGTTCCTATGCGTTATTTTGAATTGCTCGCATATTTCTTCCATCAAATGACTATTCAGAATTCGCAGCATTGTCTGTGATGATAGTTGCGGGTATACCAAAACGACAGATAAGATTTGAGTGTACAAAATCCACCACAGCTTTCTTGGTGGCTGATTTGAGAGTGATGGCTTCAACCCATTTCGTGAAGTAATCGATAGCCACTAGTATGAATCGGTGTCCATTTGAAGCTTTCGGCTCAATCGGGCCGATGACATCCATTCCCCAAGCGACAAATGGCCACGGCGCTGACATAGGATGCAGCTCAGTTGGAGGTGCATGAATCAGATCTCCATGTACCTGACATTGATGGCATTTTCGGACAAAACCGAAACAATCTTTCTCCATGGTCATCCAATAATAACCTGCTCGAAGGATTTTCTTGGCTAAGACATAACCATTCATATGAGGCCCGCATACTCCTGCATGTACTTCGTGCATGATTCTTCCTGCTTCTTCGGCATCAACACACCTTAAAAGGTTAAGATCTGGGGTTCTTTTGTACATGACCTCACCGCTCAAAAAGAAACCACCTGCATGTCTCCTAATGGTCCTCTTTTGATCTCCAGTAGCATGTTCTGGGTATTCTTGCGTTTTCAGAAATCTCCCGATATCGTAATACCATGGCTTGACGCTCGGTCCTTCTTCGATTGCATTGCAATAACCGTGGCTTTCCCTGATTTGAATTTCCAAGGGATTGACATGGGCGTTGCCCGGATAAGGTAGCATTGAAGCTAAAGTGGCAAGTGCATCAGCTAGTTCATTGTGACATCGTGGGATATACCTGAACTCTATCGATGCAAATCGCTTGCCAAGAATGTTCACGTGCTTTCGATAAGGGAGGAGTTTAACGTCTCGAGTTTCCCATTCACCTTGAGATTGTTTGATAATTAGATCTGAATCTCCCATGATCAACAAATCTTCGACGCCCTGATCAATCGCCATATTCATGCCCATGATACAAGCTTCATACTCAGCCGTATTGTTCGTGCAGAAGAAACGGAGCCTAGCCGTGGCCGGATAATGCTGACCAGCAGGAGAGATCAAGATTGCCCCAATCCCTACACCTTTAGCATTTACCGCCCCATCGAAGAACATTTTCCAAGCATGACTGTCCTCCGAAACAACTTCTGTCGTGTTTACCTCTTCATCAGGAAAGTAGGTATTCAATGGTTGATACTCTTCGTCGATCGGGTTCTCGGCCAAATGGTCTACCAATGCTTGGGCCTTCATTGCCGTGCGAGTGACATAGACTATGTCAAACTCAGTGAGCAGGATTTGCCACTTTGCCAATCTTCCGGTGGGCATCGGTTTCTGGAATATATACTTCAAAGGATCCAACCGAGTAATGAGGTGAGTCGTATGGGCTTGGAGGTAGTGTCTCAATTTATGAGCGACCCAAGTTAAAGCACAACACGTTCTTTCCAGCAAAGTGTACTTGACCTCATAACTAGTGAATTTCTTGCTCAGGTAGTAAATCGCATGCTCTTTCTTCTCTGCCGCATCACGTTGTCCGAGAACACAACCAAAAGAGTTTTCCAAGACTGTTAAATACAAGAAAAGAGGTCTCCCTGGCCCTGGCGGGACTAAGACTGGAGGGTTTGACAAATATTCTTTGATCTTGTCAAAAGCCTCTTGGCATTCGGTTGTCCATTTGATTGCAGCGTCTTTCTTCAACAACTTGAATATGGGTTCACATGTGGAAGTCAACTGAGCGATGAACCTACTGATGTAGTTCAGTCGGCCTAGAAGACTCATTACATCTTTCTTTGTTCTGGGAGGAGGTAAATCCCGGATGGATTTTATCTTTGTGGGATCTAATTCAATACCTCTTCTACTGACTATGAAGCCCAAAAGTTTACCTGACGGGACTCCAAAAGCGCATTTGGCCGGATTCAGTTTCAAATCGTACTTCCGCAACCTTTCAAAGAATTTCCTCAAGTCTCGCACATGATCGTCTTGAGTTCTGGATTTGATGATCACATCGTCCACGTACACCTCTATTTCCTGATGCATCATGTCGTGGAAAATGGAAGTCATAGCTCTCATGTACGTTGCTCCAGCATTTTTCAAACTGAATGGGATGACCCGGTAGCAGTAAGTTCCCCAAGGTGTGGTAAAAGCAATCTTCTCGGCGTCCTCTTCATCCATCAACACTTGATGATACCCCGCATAACAATCCACAAACGACTGTATCTCATGTTTGGCACAATTATCAACAAGGATGTGGATGTTCGGTAAAGGAAAGTTATCTTTAGGACTCGCTTTATTCAAATCTCGGTAGTCAACACATACTCGAGTTTTTCCGTCCTTCTTTGGCACGGGCACAACATTAGCCAACCACGTGGTGTATTGTACCACCCGAATTACCCCTGTTTTCAACTGCTTAGTGATTTCTTCTTTGATTTTATCACTGATGTCAGTCTTGAACTTTCTTTGCTTCTGTTGCACTGGGCGACAGTCAGGGTAGATTGGTAATTTGTGCACTACTAGATCAGCTCCTAATCCTGGCATATCATCGTAAGACCAAGCAAACACGTCTTTAAATTCAAACAAGAGTTGGATTATTGCATCTCGTGTTTTCTCATATGTGTGGATGCTTATCTTGGTCTCTCGGACCTCTTCATCAGTTCCCAAATTAACCGGTTCGGTGTCATTCAAATTTGGCTTAGGTTTATTCTCGAAATGTTCCAATTCTCGATTTATTTCCCTAAAAGCCTCGTCTTCATCGTATTCCGGTTCTTGGTTCATTATTTCCAGATTAGGTGGCGTGTTCGGATTTGAGCATGAGTTCCGCAAGCATGTCATGTTATTTAAAGCCGCATTATTAGGACTGAAAAGGAAGAATAAATAACAAAATTAGAAAGAGTGCAAAAGTAAGGAAATATTTATTTTATTTTCTTGGAATTTTCTGAAAACAAACGAAATTACATTGGGGAAACCAAAAATACAAGAAAACAAAGAAAAACATCCAAGCTACATCCTGAAGTAACTTGTGATGAAGGAAAAACGACAGGACAAATCTACCAGAACTCCGGCCTGATTGGGAAGGGTGTGGCTTTCCAATTTTGCAATTTAGCTTCAGGGCCCACATACAGCACCTCAGCGGTGCTTGTTCCTTCTCCCGATTGGACCATATTAACATCATAGAGCATTTGCCTCATGGCCCCACATATGTCTTCAATTTCCTCCGTTGTAAAGACCTCGTCTTCTTCTTCTTCACTGTACCTTGGTCGGACAAAAGTTTGGTACAGATGCGGCAATGGTTGCGGCAGAACCCATCCTTTCTCCTTTCTCTTGTTGGCCTATCTTTCATCTTCAGGGGTTGGGCGAAAGCCCACTCCGAAAAACTTTTCAGCTACGGGTAAAGTTATCAGCTTCGGCACTCCTTGTAGGGACTTTCCCAAACCTTTTCCTGGCTGGAATCCATGTTTAATCATTTCTTTCGCCACCATGATGGAGGCATTAGACAAAAAAGGTTGGGGGAGAGGGTTCCCTTCTTCGTGTTGATCCGCCAACACAATCTCGAAAGCTTGATAGACAATGTTTTCGCTTCCCGCTTCCGCTTCCAAGCAAGGTATGGATGGATCTCGATAAATTGATTGCTCATCTTCCCCGTGGACCACGATCTCTTGTCCCTTGTGCTCAAATTTCAACATCTGATGGAGGGTAGAGGGCACAGCTCCGGCCGCATGAATCCATGGTCTCCCTAGAAGAAAATTGTAAGAAGTGTCCATATCCAAGACTTGGAATGTCACTTCGAAGTCCACCGGACCGATGGTCATAATTACATCAATCTCTCCAACAGTATCTCTTTTCACACCGTCAAAAGCTCGCACACATATGTTGTTAGGCCGAATCCTTTCAGCTCCGATTCCTATGCGGCCTAAAGTGGAAAGCGGGCATATGTCTACCCCCGAACCCCCATCAACCATGACCCTCTTCATATAGTAGCCTTCGCTTTTGACAGTCAAATGCAAAGCTTTGTTGTGGGCGGCACCCTCCAAAGGCAAATCAGCTTTACTGAAGGAAATCTGATTGATCGCGAAGAATCTTTCCGTCATTCTTTCAAGTTGTTCGGATGAAGTCTCAATAGGCACGTATGCCTCATTCAAAGCTTTTAGCAAAACCTTTTGATGTTCAGTAGACTTCATTAGAAGGGACAACATCGACACCTGCTCTGGGCATTTACGCAGTTGGTCTATCACCTCGTAATCAAGCATTTGCATCTTTTGAAAAAAGACCTCTGCCTCTTCAGCACTTACAGGTTTCTTCGACGGGAAACGCCTTTGTGTGGCGTTATTTACCTCCTGTGTGTTTAAGTACTTTTGTCCTAAGACACTCTCAGATGAATTTCCCACGATCTCTTTCCCTTTGCGCATAACAAGTGTTCGTTGGTAGCTCCAGGGTACTGCGGATGGATCTGTCATTGGTTTTTGTTGCACGCGTGCAATAACCACGAGTTCATCTGGTTTTCGGGCCACATAAGTTCCCTTTGGTACATACATTGATGTTTCTCTCTTTAAATGGAACTTCTTGAGGGCACCTATGGACAATGGTTTTTCCACTCTACCTCGTGGGAGGTAAAGGACTCCACCCTTCTGAGACGATGCTTTCAATTCAATCGTCTTTTCGGATTTGGTTTCAAGAGCTTCAACCTTTTTCCTCATTTTCTCTTGTTTCGGGGTAGCCTCGGGACGCTTCTCTATGTTGGCGATGGCGATTATCGCTTTCAAAGCTGGGTCAAATTCTTTGTCGTCACAAATCATCCCAATCACCGGTCCGTTGTTGTGGGCTGGTAATGGGTTGTTTGTCACATTTGGGATGTCTTCATCTGCGAAGACAATCCTCCCTTGATTGATCAATTCTTGCACTGCCTTCTTTAACGTCCAACAATTGTCAGTACTGTTTCCTTCAACACCTGAATGATATGCACAGTATATTCCCCTCTGGTAGGCAGGAGAGTCTGGATTCTGCCTGTTCTGCGGAACATGCTGCAATAGGTTTTCTTGCCCGAGTTTTGGGAAAAGAGTGGAATACGGCTCCCCAATCGGTGTAAAGCTCGTTTTGGGTTGCTCACGGTGGCGAGCGTTATTTGGCCGTGGATTATACTGGTTTGGGTAAGGAGGTTGGTTTCTCTGGAATGGAGGTGGATTCCTGTTGGCTGGTGGCTGTGGCCGTGCCCGAGGTTGAATGTTCATGACTGCATAGGGTGGAGGCGGAGGAGCATAAGCCATGCCGTGATGTGGATAGTAATGTTGGGGGACCCTGTCGGAGAATACCTGCCTTGACGTTCGATGTCTCCTGTCTTCTACCGCTGCCATGGCAGATTCTTCTTTCTTCTTGCTTCGGGGCATCCCTCCAGACCCGCCTTGAATGGCTTGGGAAGTTGCCCGAATGGCCGCTTGGCTCAAAATTCGCCCTGTTTTCAAGCCATTTTCTACCATCTCTCCGATTTTGATAGCTTCGGCAAAAGGTTTTCCCATTGCCGACATCATATTTTGAAAGTAATCGGGCTCTTGAGCTTGGAGAAAAGTCGTGACCATTTCAATTTCGTCCATGGGGGTTTCACCCTGGACGCTTGCTCTCGCCACTTGATGGCATATTCTCTGAAGCTTTCTGAGGGCTTCTTTTTTAAGTTCGATAGAGAATTTCTGTCCGGCGCAATATCGATGTTGTATTGGAATTGTTTTACAAAATCTCTGGCCAGATCATCCCAGATGTGCCATCGAGATATGTCTTGATCCATATACCATTCGGACGCTATTCCGACCAAACTTTCTCCGAAGTACGCCATCAACAATTCTTCTCTGCCGCCGGCACCCCTCAATTGATTGCAATATTTCTTCAAATGAGCAATGGGGTCGCCATGTCCATCGTACTTTTCGAACTTTGGTGTCTTAAAACCTGATGGCAAATGGACGTGCGGGAACATGCACAGATCGGCGTAAGATACACTCTTCTGTCCACTCAGACCTTGCATGTTCTTAAATCTTTGTTCCAAACTCCTCATTCTTTTTGCCATCTCATCCTGCTCGGGGGTCTTTGGATTTTGGCTTGGTAGGAACTCATATCGAGGTGGCTGAGAATATGTATTGGCTGCAACCTGGGTATGGTCCCGTGTGAGCGGTGGTGCCGGGAATGTAAAGGATGAGGAGTCGAAGAAAGGAGCATGTGCGGTGGGGTGCGTTGTGATTGGAACTGGCAATTCAACGGACGTTCTTGCAGATGTATCATGTGGTGCTACCCGAGGATGGGATGTGGAGGGTGATTCGGAGAGGTTTGTAGCATTGGAATACCCGAACAGAGTAGGCGGGTAATTGATGGGGGTATTTGTAATACCGCTTGACCTGAGAAGAATTTCAGGGAACCCGGGGACCGGACTCGGGGGCTCTTTCCCGTTGTTCCAATCGTCCAACATCTCGAGCATGCGGCAACGCAGCATTCTATTCTCTTCTAAAGCTGCCGACTCAGTAGCCGGGATGGTTGCCAATGAGCTTTCCTCTGAAACGGGGATGGTTGCTAAAGGCATTTCTGAAGACATGTCGGCACCCTTTTTTGATCTAGTAAAATAGGAATGAGTACTCTCAGGCTGCCGAACTTTTCCTTTGGACCTTGTGAAGTACGAATGTGGTGCCAGGATTACCGCAAAGTCAACCACTTTTACTAAAACCTGGATTTCGGCAAACAAACGGTTAGTCTGAAACAACATAACAGATAAGTAATCTCACGTTGGGTGTGATGCACTTATACAGGTGACAATGTTGCTACATGTATTCGTTTGCGATGCGTCATTCCGGTTTGTATCGATCTTCTTTTTCTCTTAACTTCTTTCCCCCCCCCCCCTTTTTTTTTCATTTTTATTTTTATTTATTTATTTTTTAGTGATGGTCGAATCTTATGTGGATTGCCTACGTATCATGTCCCCGCATGAATCAGACCAGGCGTAGTTCGGAAACAATAGACATAAGATGAAGTGTTCATGAATTTTATTTCAACAAACTTAAAACTTGAAACACTTGCAAAATATACAACAATGGAGAAAAACTTGTAAAAGGATAAACAGACTCTAAAACAAAAGACTCTCCTAAGCATGTTCCAACGCCTCGAATCTTTGCGCCGGGGGGGCGCTGTTTGGCCTTGCTGCAGTTCTTGGGGTGAGATCTTTCTGTATACTTCCCAATTCCGCCATGACCTGGTGGACACATTCCATGATTGAAGAAAAGAGGGCAGGCCGAGGTACTTGTTCGCAGTTCAAACACTTCATAGTAATGTAGTGCCCGATCTCATTGATCCTGGTTCTGATTATGTCTTTTTCTCTGAGCAGCTGCCCTATGTGCCCGTTCTTTGCCCCTAATACTTGAGAGTTGCCGGAGACATGGTCCAAGAGCCTATCTATTTGTCTTTCCATCCGTGCCATCAAGTTGTGACAACGGTCTCTATCTGCTTTAGCATCCTGGACTTGCCTGAGAGTTCGCTCTTTAAGAGTGGCATTTGCTTTTCTCAAATCAACGATGATCGCATCATAGTCTTTCTCTACTTGTTGTAGACGGAGTGCTTCTTGGTGGGCCGCTCTCTTCCATTTTGTTCGGACTGCAACCAAAGCCGCTTTTGCCTTCTCCAAGTCTTCTTGGTGTTCAAAGGCTTTTCTTTCCAAATCGTTTATCAGCATTTGATCACTCCGACTCCTCCTCGACCTTTCTGCGGCCAATTGCATCTCTTGAATTCGAGTTTGGAGTGCTTCTCTTTCCTGCTCCCAACCGGCCCTTTCCCGATCGAAGTCGGCCTGTTGTATGTCCATGGCTGCTTCCAGGATTCCTTTGTCTTCTTTTAAAGTGTTGATGCAAGATTGGAAATTTTGTGTTGTTTCATGCTCAACCTCTCTAACTCTGGCTTCTATTTCTCTCTCCCAATCGACGGCATACTTCACTGACCTTTCTGACCTTTGCTCTGGTATTGGTTGGTTGTGGAACCATTCAAGATAAGCGAGACTCACTTCTCCCCGTTCCCGATCGGCAACCATTTCGTTGATGTCGGAGAGTCGACTACCGAACCAAACCTTCCGTGCATAAGTCTCCCTCGGGGTCTCTTCTCTGTCACAAATTCCCATACAAATGATCGCATATCCTCAATTGGGGCCCTTTTCTATTCTCTTCCCAGCTGCCGCATGACACGTAGCGGGGCATATGGTTGGAAACCCCTGAAACCCATTAATATGTAGAATGGGCGGTATGTCGACATATGCATGATTTTGGCGGAAGGGAACCAATAATAATTCCAGGTAAGTTGATCGGCTCTCAAAGAGTTGAGGAGTTCTTGCCAAGTCCCCAAGTCTTCTGGAAGGTTACAACGGGCGGCTCTGTTTGTATGACAGCGAATATAATTCAGCCAATCTGCTTTGAAGTTTATCACAATTGGGTGATGGTAGAGGTGCTCTATAAACCACATTTGTAATAAAATATTGCAACCCTCAAAATAGTCTTGTCCTTCTTGGCACCGAGTTAAGGCCCGGAAGATGTCTCCTAGTATCATCGGAAGAACAGTGTGTTCCTCGTTACTTTGTAGATATGAGACCACCGCAGCTAAACGGATTCTGATGCGTCCACCACGTTCGAGAAAAACCATGGTTCCCAAAAAAGCGATCATGAAAGCATAGATTCTTAAATCTCCCCAGGCGTCATAATTTAGCTGGTTAACAAATTCGACGTTTGAGAATTTCCCAAACCCTTCCTTATCACCAAATCTGTCGTAGAGATAATCTAGTGGCACCCAACCGTTCTCCGGACAACCGAGGGGAACCCGCCGGAGACATAGCTTTTTCAGAAGTTATTCACACTCATCTGCCTAGGAGCTGCAGGCCTCATCTTGTGCAAATCTCTTCCGAGCCCCGTGAGTCCGCCCAATTCTTCCAAAGTGGGTGTCATTTCACAATCCCGGAATTTGAACACATTGCTTGTTGAGTCCCAAAAACTCACTAAAGCTCTGATCACATTTTTATCCGGTTTTATCATCATGATGTCCGGAAGAAATTTGAGGTGCTTGTGAACTTGATTTCTTTCCCAAGCTGAAAAACTAGTCCACCATTTACGGAGCCGATCCGGGGTTTTGTCCTGGACCATGAACATAGGTGGCATTTCGTCTCTCACCCTTTTCTGGCCGATTCGTTGCGAGGAAGTCATGCTGATCCTAGAAAAGATAAAAAATGGATTTAAAAAATGGATTTAAGATTTTTTTTTTATTTTTTTTTATTTTTTTATTATATATAAAAAAACGAATCTTGTTAATACGGCCTTTCAGCACTTGAAGAAGATTTGAAGGCTGTATAACAGGATACCAATGTGATGTCTATATTCCGTTTTGCAAAATTAGTCCTCCGGCGCCCCTTTTGAGGCGTTTGGCTATTTTTGCAAAATTTCCTAACTCTCGACTAAGAACAAAAATCCTAATTCTAATATTTTTTTTTATTATTATTGTTTCTTTTTTCTTTTCTTAGAAAAAAATCAGTATTAGTTGAGCCCGATATGGGTTGCCTACGTATCTCATTTTTTGTGAGAATCAAACTTGCGTAGTTCGAAATTAAAAGAACTAAATCATTTTAAGAAAAGAAAACGAACTATTTTTTAAACAGCATTTCTAAAACAAATTATTTTCAAAGGAACTAAGAAAATTTATTTGGAAATTTATTTTCAAAGAAACTAAACTATTTTTGTAAAATTAAGAAAATTTATTTGGAATTTTTTTTTTTTTTTTTTTTTCATTTTTTCAGAATTTATTTTTAAAGAACTAACTATTTTCATAAAATTATTTTAACTATATACCCTGACGTTTTCCACTTCTTCCTCTTTTTAACAAACCGGTCGGCATGTAAGATCGAAACAAATAAATGCACACAAAAAGATGCAACAAGTTGGTCTTTTTGTTTCGGGTACACCTGTCCTAGACAGGCCCAACCCCTGTGTTGAGCCTCCTAAGTCAAATATGCACATGATGCAAATAAACGTTCCTATCGGGGATCCGGCATAAGGTCTTGTTATTCTAAGTCATCATCCTGTTGGAAAAGTGTCTAGAGTGGCTTTAACTCGAGCGGACAACTCGAGCCGAAGAGTGTCAGTGCACCGGTAGCATGGCTTTCCGGCTTAATTGACAAACTCTTCGCCTAAACATGTGTGACTACAAAATCCTTCACCGGGTGCCAAGCACCACGGCTATCTTGAGAAAAACGGGCTATGTCCAGCAAATGCCCGGTATTGTATTTCAAAAGACTCAAAAGAGAAGAAAAAAAAATAGGTATCGGTATCGGCACAATTTATATACAGTTCACAAAATATCAAAGCGGTAAAACAACATTTAGCATATAAAATATAAACATGTAATAAAATCAGATAATAAATAAGCCAAATAAAATAATTATTCAAAGCTCGAATTCTTAAACCATGAACCAGTGGTTCCGGGTTTGTGTCCCCAGCAGAGTCGCCAGAACTGTCACACCGCCTTTTGGCGCGCCCGCTACCCGGGGGTAGAAGCGTAAGGGAGCTTTTCCAATTTAAGTGACAATATTCGAAACGGGATTATTCTATTTAATTCAGAGTCGCCACTTGGAATAAATTAAGGTGTCCCAAGTCACCGATTTATTTAAATCCCGAATCGAGGAAAATTACAACTTTTCAAATGAAGTCTACGGACCAGAAATTCTAAGTAAGGAATTCTGTTGACCCGAGGGAAGGTGTTAGGCACCCCCGGATCCCGTGGTTCTAGCACGGTCGCTTCAATTATTCTAAATGGCGAAAATTATCTGATTTTAAAAAATGTTTATAAATTATATGCTCTAATTAAACTTCAAACCGCTCTTTTAATTTGACACCGGACCCAAAGAAGACAAAAAAAAATGTAATTACAAACGGACTTGGAGTTTTGACAAAAATAATAAAAAAAGTATCCGAGTTACTTACTTTGAAACTATGCTGATTAAAGAAAACATTGTAAAAAAAAACTAAACTAAAAAAAATCAATTTATTTAACATGATATCTCTTAAAATTATTGTCAGTTAAAGAATCATACCAAATGATGTGTTATTTCCTAGCTTTTAACTTATGGCCGGGGATTGAACGAAAAGATGTGGACTAGTAGGAAAATTGACCAAAATATACAAGATAGAATTAATGCGTCTTGGTTAATTATAAAAAGTAAGATTGTTTACTATCCTTAATCCGCTAAATTCAAAGACTGCTCAAATAAGGGGAAAGCCTAAGAATGTATGCTATGGTAATAGAATGTTTTCATTTTTTACCTTAAACCAATTTGATCGAGAATCCAAAAAAAAACGATTATTTGCAGTATTATAACAAGTTAAGTTCCCTGAACACGTTTGAATTGCTAACTTACAATTATAAAAAAAAAATAGATTCTAGTTTGGTCATACCAATTAATTTGATTGTTTCATTAATGCTAACATAGGTAAGTTGAATCACCCTTCATTCCAAATTTGCGTATATTCCAACGAAAACAACCATTGATGACTTACAAAAAAAAAAAAAATAGTTCCATGTGAATCTAACAGTTAAAATTTGATGTTCCAATTAACAGAAAAACACACCGTTTAAAATAGTTCCATACGAATAATCTTTCAAAAATGGTGTTCCAATTAACAATTCATAGTGTTATTCAAATCAAACAAATTACATACGTATCTCTACTTATCAACTTAAGCGAAACTGCACCTATACATATCCAAATTAACATATAACTGCAATCTGAAAATCGACTCGTTCCGATCTTATTTGTGATTATATCAACTGCTAATTTGAGTGTGTACCTGAATTGGAAAATGAGAAGAAGGAGATGGTAAGTCAAACAGCAGCAGACAGCAATTAATCCAATAGCAACAAAATCAGCAACAGTTCGGAGTTTCAAAACAGCAGAAGATCGACAATAGAACGAAACACCCAAGACACTTGGTGGAACAGGTGAACGACAACCCCAAAAATCAATATGAGAGTAGTAACAAACAAATCACTGGTAGAAATGCACAATGAACCAGAAAACCAAGAAGTATGTCACTGTTCTGCCAGATGATTTCAATGTGTGAATGTGTTTGCTTCCAGTGGGTATATCTGTGAGTATGTCACTGTATGTGTGTGTGTAAACAGTGTGTATATCAGAAGAGTATATCACTGTATGTGTGTGTGTTTTTTGTGTCTGAAAACAGTGAGTTCTCTGTATGTTTTTTGTGTCTGAAAACAGTGAGCTCTCTGTATGTTTTTGTGTCTGAAAACAGTGAGCTCTCTGTATGTTTTTGTGTGTGAAAACAGTGAGCTCTCTGTATGTTTTTGTGTGTTCTCTCTAGTGTCCTTTCCTTCAGTTGAGTGTCTCTCTTTTATAGAGTAACAACCCCTATTTCTTTAGTTTCAGATCTGTCCAGCTTGCTTAAACTCCTCCCATGTGCATTACTTTTGACCTTTTTCCAGTTATTCCCATGTGTTTCTGATTATACAACTAACCAGCACTAGAAACACTCATTATCATCATGATATTCCCTGATTATCCCACCCTGTTTTGTCTAAGTATGGGTTTTAAACATCTAAACAAAGTCCTAAAGGTAAAAACCAATGAAATACACTGCTGTCCAGCAAGTTTTAACAACTCATTTCCATGTGTATTGCACTTTAAAGGTTGATTTTAGGGCTACTTAAATGGACTAACAGCTATATCCAATTCACAACCTAATTTAGAATCAATCAATGGTTCAAAACAAACAATCCAACAATTAACTCAACACTCTGAACAAACAACAAACCGAAAAATTTTAAATCAAGCAAAACAGTGAACCACTGCCCGGAATTTCAAACAACAAATTTGCGAATTGAAACGACGACATCCGTTAAGTCGAATCACAACATGTATGATCGACAACAAAAAGCCGACAAACAAATTCACAATTTATAACACTCAAAGCCGAGAGAAAAGAAGAAAAAATGAAGCAAATACGAAACTAAATGTTCGACGACGCTAATCGACGCGAACCTGTATTCAACAACATTGGTAATCAAATAGACAAAACAGAACTTTAGAATTGACAATTCACTAAAACAGTGTTCTCGGCCAAAGAAGAGAAAAGAAAAAAATGAAGCTAACTAATCGACGACGCTAATCGACGCGAACACGTATTTGACAACATTCGATTAAACAATTACGATATGTGCAATCGATAACCGATAATCGACAAACAGTGATAATACACATTCTCGGGCAGCATGTTGGATTTCAACATCAAACAAATCGACGATATTAACAACGAAGTGAATTCGATTCACAATTACATGTTAACAACGAAGAATAACAAACAAATCAGAGAAACAACAAGTCGACCAAATAAAACGGTCCCAAGAGATGAAGAAAAAAAACAGAGAATTGATAACTGTCCGAAGAAATATCAACAAACGAACGACCATAATCAAAACAAATAAAACAACAAGGAAAGAAAGGGAATAAAACAGTACCTCCGAACAATTCGAAACGAAAGCAGTGGCCGGCCACTTGAATTTTCGTATTTGGAATCGAATGGACCTTAATTGAAATGTTTTCAAGCGAAAACAAATCAATTAAGGTCTATTAGACCCAATTTCTCTGAAAATCCGAAAGCAAATCCCTAATTCGAAATTTAGGGTTCTTACAACTTGGTTTTGGGGCTTGATGGTTAGCTACGGCCGGACTAGCTCGAGCTCGCGACTGGAGGGTTGTTGGGCTATAGGTTGTCGATGGGAGCTTGGAGATTGCAGTGGTGGTCGTCGGCTTGTTTTCTGGCGAGTGAAGACGGAACGGCATTGACAAGTGGTCGTCGCTGGTGAAGAAGGAGCATGTAGAGGGTGAAGGTTGGCGGCGTGGCTGACTTGTTGGAGAGGAGCTGGTCACGGCAGATGGAGATGGTATCAGTTTGGGGTGTGGCGGCTGGTGTGAGGCTGGAGAGTGAGAGAAGAGAGAGGGAGAAATGAAGAGGAATAATAGGGTTTGGGGGGGTTTGACACATTAAAATTGAAATAATCAATCTCAACCGTTAGATTAAAAAATCCAACGGCTGTGATCGATTTGTCAAATGAGATGGGGATGGGGCAGACGGGTATTGGGTCTTTATTGGGCCTTGGATTAATTTGGTCTAGTTTTTGGTGTTTGGGCTTGGGAAAAAAAACAATGGCCTGGTCCGATTCTAAATTTCTTCTCTTTTATTTTATTTTCTTTTCATTTTATTTTCTAAAAAAATAAAAAATAAAAATACAAACCTAAATTTAAACTTGACTAGTTTATCCTACAAGTATTAATTAAATCTAAGTAGTATTTATCACAAATAATTAAATATCCAATTAAAAGAAAAATCACACAATTAGACATTAAAGACTAAAAAAAAGCAAAAATACATATTTTTGTGATTTTATTTTGTAAAAATAAACTTAAACTACCCCTAATTGCAAAGTCCCACAAAAATGTAAATATGACCTATTTTTGTATTTTTATTAATTTAAACACATATAATCATGCATATACAAATGCAAACAATTACCAAAAATAACACGAAAATTCACTAAAACACACATCGTAAAAAAATAGACAATTTTTGTTTTGATTTTGTGGGAGTAATTCATGTTAGGCAAAAATCACGTGCTCACACTAGTTAGAAGCATAAATCATCTAGAAGAAACCAAGAAATATTTCACATCTTTATCTAGGTAGATTAATTACTTCTTTGAAATTTGAAAAACAAACCAGCTATTGAGAAAGTATACTTCATAATTTATGATTGTATCATTTGAAAGCAAACAGTGATTAGTATGACGACTAAAAGAGGTATTTTCGAGTATCCAAGATCTACTTTATACTTGCTATTAACTTATCATTTTTCAAGTATTTTATATGAATGATGCATAAGCTACAACTCGTTAGTTATTATCTATAATGTCACTTTTTAGGAAATATAAATGCTGAATTTATGTATTAGTACTATATATGTATTGTTACAATTGGTATAAAACACATCGCTAATTATGATCCATTCCTTGAAGAGAATGTGACTTGGTGATAAGCATTGAGAAGGCAGACCCATTCCTAAAGGTGAATGTGACAATATGTGATAAATCAATAAAGACATGCAATTCATGATTAGATGAATATAACACAACTCACCTCTAAGGGATGTTTGAGTGAAATAAAGAGAATAAATATTATTGTGTGGTTACATGAATATGTCATTGGTCGTGTACATGTGGTACACGAAAATTTATTTTGCCATGTCTTATAAAAGGTTATTAAAGGCAAAATAAAAGTAAGAAATAATTTTGCTTATGATGATTTCGACCATGACAATTATTATGATATAATTTTTTCCGTGAAGGAGGCATTCACCATATGGATGGTGTGACAAAAGATCTTGTAGTACAAAATTATTGAGAGCCCCGAAGAGCAAATTTGTTACTACCCAAATAAATAAAAATATTCATGGCATTGGTGGTAGTATGTCTCAAGAAACTTTTTGAGTTTCAAATGTATAAATCAAAGTGGTTGGTATATTGAGACTATCAATGAAAAGAAGATTGAATATTTTCATATTTCTATAATTATACTGGATAAATATGAAAGGTTACCTGATCTTCTTTCTATTTGTACTACACAAATATAAGCATGATGTTGGAATCATATGCCACAAGTAAACTAGAGGTTTACTAAAATAAATATTAGTTGGCATGACCGATTGACCATCCCGATTCAATTATGATGCAGAAAATTAATTGAGAATTACATTGGCATATATCGAAGAACAAAAGATTCTTCAAGCATTCTCTTGTTCTGCTTATTCTCATGATATACCAGTTAAGGTTTGGACTGAATCCCTTGATTTCTGAAATGAATAAAAAGTGATAAATATATGGGCTCACCTGCCATGTGGACTATTTATTATTAAATAATTTTAATAGATGCATCTCTCTATGGTCACATGTGCATTTGATATCAACTTACAATTTGAATTTTGCAAGATTGCTTGCTCAAATTATTAGAGCACAGTTCCAGAATATATATTATGATAATTTATCTTGATAATACTGATTTAAATTCGAGTTGGTTTAACAGAAATTGTATACTTCCAATTATAGCTAAATCATTAATTATGAGAAAAAAGTTCCCCAAAATGAAATTTGGTATGAGGTGTATTATTTAATATACAACAGGACTTGTACGCATCTAGCCAAATTATGAAAATTTGTCCATATCACAATCGGTTTAGGGTCAGGAACCAAATAATTTCTACATAGAAAATATGGATATGCTTTATGATCTAATTATGCCACCACAATACACAGAGATGAGTTCCCAATGAAGGTTGAAAAATTTGTTGGTAATCCCAATATTAGGGGGAGAAAATTGACAGCTGAGAAAGTGATACGTGAAATGAATTATTATGAATACGTATAGATCCTCGTACAAGAAAATATGAACTTGAAGTTCAAGTGATAATTAATGTATAAATATTGGCAGATGTATTTGCTGACCCAAAGCTAAATGTCATATTTCAGCTGCTAATCTCCAAATAGAATAAAGTCCATGAAGGACATAGTGTATGGCACACATGAAGCGTAAATAGACCAATCGGTTCCAAAGATAAAAATCCCTGAAGAAGGAAAGGGGTAAATGTTCAATATGGTCATAATAACGAGGCAAGTTCTCTAGAAGAGCACCACGACATAATACTTCATAAGACCTCGTGGGTGAGGCTCAGGTACTTGATAATAATAAGATAACAAGATCTCAATAAGTTATGTCTTTTTTGGGTAATAATGGAACCAATATAAAATAATCGTCGACGATATTGTTAAGATAATGTAGCGCTCAATATTATTAATATTGACGAGGATCTGGAGCTCAAATCTATCATGAAATTTGGACAGATAAATGATTGGCCAAATAAAAAATACGCAATGAATTAACTTCACTTAAAAAATAGGAAGTTGGGCGGATAGTCCAATACCTTAAAGTATAAAGCCAATGGAGGTATAAATGTGTTCTTATGCAAAACGTTCAAGTCGATATACATAAAAGACCACTTGTGACACAAAAAAATTAGTAAATATTCTCACACTGATTATATCGAGACATGTTCTCTTATGGTGGATATAATCATTTCAGGTTTTAATCTGGCAATATATGAAAAACTTGATATGCGTATAGTGGACATCATTGAAGGATTTAAAATGTCTGGGAGTATATTATGGTTTCCAAGAAATTTATTAAATAAAACTTCAAAAATTCTTATACAGATTAAAACAATCAGGGTGCAGGTGGTATAATCGCCTGAGTAAGTACCTGTTGAAAGAAGGGTACAAGAATAATTCAGTTTATCCTTGTGTCTTTACAAAAGGATTTCAATCTAAATTTCTATAATCGATGTGTATGTTGATGATTTAAATATCATTGGAATTCCTGCGTAGCTTCCTAAAGCAGTAAACTGTTTAAATAAAAGAATTTCAAATAAAAGATATTGGAAACATAAAATTTTGTCTTAGTCTACAGATGGAGTATACGAAAGAAGAAATTTTTATCCATCAATCAGCATATACTAAAAATATTTTAAAGTGATTTTATATGGATAAAGAAAATCCATTTAGTAGCCCGGTGATTGTGAGATCACTTGATAAAAATAAAGGTCTATTCTAACCTCATAAAAATAATGAAGAACTTCTTGGTCGCGAAGTACCATGTCTTAGTGCAATCGGTGCACTAATGTATCTTGCAAATACTATAAAGCCTGACATAACCTTTTCAGTTAATGTCTTGGCAAGATATAGCTCTGCTCCTACAAGGAAACATTGGAATGGAATCAAACACATATTGCAGTATCTAAAAGGAACTACCGATATGTGCTTATTTTATGGCAGTAATTGCAGTCTTGATCTTGTTGGTTATGCTGATGCTGAGTATTTATCTGAACCACACAAGGCTCGATCTCAAACAGGTTATGTGTTTACCTGTAGAGGCACTGTCATATCTTGGCGATCGATTAAGCAATCAATTGTGGCTATTTCATTTAATTATGCTGAAATAATTTCTATTCATCAAGCAAGTCGCGAGTGTGTGTGGTTGAGGTCTATAATACATATTATTCCAGACAAATTTGATTTGAAATGTAACAAACTACCCACGATTTTGTATGAAGACAATGCAGCATGCATAGCTCAATTGAAGAGAGGATTCATAAAAGGAGATAGTGCAAAATATATTTCACGAAAGTTATTTTTCACACATGATCTTCAAAAGAATGGTGATATCAATGTGCAACATATTCGTTCAAATGATAATATGATTGTTTGTTCACAAAATCTCTACCGACGTCAACCTTCAAGAAGCTAGTACATAAGATCGGGATGCGAAGGCTTAAGGATGTGAATTGATGCTCTCATCAGGGGGAGTTAATACGCATTGTATTCTTTTTCCTTTACAAGGTTTTGTACCACTGGGTTTTCCTTGCAAGGTTTTTAACGAGGCAACCAAAATGCGTATTTCTAAACATGTGTACTATTTTTCCTTCACTAGAATTTTTTTTCATAGGGTTTTTTCTGAGTAAGGTTTTAACGAGGCACATTATCTATGGACATCCAAGGGGGGAGGGGGTGTTATGATAAATATCGAATTATGGTGGATGTCTACTCTTCTTCCACGATCTTCATCTCAAATGCTTAATGACATATTCAATAACATATTTTGTATGTTCAATGACATATTCCATGACATATTTTCTTCATTTTTTATGCCTATATAAATGCCTTGTAATAGATAGGAAAATATACACAATTGAAGAAGAAAATCTCTTCCTTCTCTCTATCTTCTTGTTCAGGTTTTACAAAATTACTTTTATTTTTTGTTCATATTACTATTTTATAACATAATCTTTAATTTGCCGGTGAGAAAAGGGAAATAGAGCAGTGAAGTCATTATGCAATTCCGAAATGGAAGTTAATGGATGTGATTATCTACTATTGAGCTTTATATATAACTTTCACTAAGTGGGTTTAATTTTAACTTTGGTTCCAAATACTTTTTAAAATAATTGAGGCTATCTCTTAGCTTCTTTTAGGAAAGATAGAGTAATAGCTTGGTTGACCGAACTTTTTTTTTGGTTAAAAGTATTTTTTTTTTTTTGTTAAAAGTTTTTTTGGCTAAAAATTAAGGTGTTTGGAAGGAAAAAAAGTATTTTTGAGGAGAAGTAGAAGCAGTTTTGGAGAATCCGAAAAAATAGTTTCTCTCCAAAAATATTTTTTTGAGAAGCACTTTTGAAAAAAAATACACTTAGAAGTAGTTTTTTAAACCTTGGTCAAACACTAATTGCTGTTCAGAAGTATTTTTCAAACTAATTAGCCAAACACAAACAGCTTCTCACCAAAAGTATTTTTGAAAATATTCAACGTTACTTTGATAATTTAAAAGTTAGAAATGAAATCTCAACAACACTAGTAAAATTAAATACTAAAATAATGTATATGTAGCAAGCTTTACAAACAGTTCCTTGATTGAGTACATGTCATAGACAAGATTATAGGTACTGATCTCCCAATAACATTTATATATATAGTATTAATAAGTTTTTGGTGCTGGAAAAGTTAAAGATGCTATACTAGAATATTATGAGAATTGTATTTGGCATCATTAAATTGCATTTAGTTAGCCGTTAGAATCTTAAAGAGGTTTAGGCTCATGTACACATTTAGTTATTACTCTATCCGGTTCATAATAAGTGTCCAATTTATTTTTTGATTTTGGTACATAAATGTCTAGTTAGGTAATTATGAAAAAAATTCAATTTGATTTTACTCTTTTACCCTTATATGTATATCCCTAAAAAAATTCTTTCATCATACTCCCTCCATTTCAATTTATGTGAACCCATTTGACTGGGCACGGAGTTTAAGAAAATAGAGAAGACTTTTGATCTTGTGGTATAAAATAAGGCATCTTTATTTTATGTGGCTATAAATCATTGCATAAAGGTAAATTGTTTCCAAATAAGGAAATTGGTCATTCTTTTTGGCACGGACTAAAAAGGAAATATGTTCACATAAATTGAAACGGAGGGAATATTAACTTACTAAATAAGGATAGTTTAGACATGCTAGGTAATTTTGTATAACAATTAGTATTTTCTTAATGGACGTGCTAAAAATAAATTGGATACTTAATGTGGACCGGAGGTAATATATATATATATATATATATATATATATATATATATATATATATATATATATATATATATATATATATATATATATATATATCCAACAATGTAGCATTGATTCAGAGCTTTCTCATCACTTTATAGTTGAACGTATTTACTATATTCTCAAAGTTCCATCAAACTTTCTTGAAAGCACATATAATAAATATAAATATGATGCCATTAATTGAATAACTATTTTTCCGCCGTGAAATTAACTCTTCTCATCTTCTATACCAAATTCTTCTGAAAATTTTCTAGTTGCAGTTAATTTTACCTCTAGACACTTCACGTCCACCCTACTTCTCCAGTTATAATCACAATTAATTCTGCACTAAATAAACCTCATAATTTTCTCTTTTCCTTTGCATTATATAAATGTTGTCAAACTTTTGCTATTATCTCCCACACTTCACAAACCTCCCTTTCCAATTGCTACAAGTTCTATCAGGTTGCACCTCTTTCAAGATTGTTCTCCTTTTTTTTTTTTTTTTAATTTTATATTGATTTGTTTTCCTTAGTACGTAGTTGTTGAACAAATTGTGGACTAAATTTTTATTTCTTTGTGTTATAAATACAGGATATATAAGCAGACAATTCAAAGAAAACAAAAAATGAACTACAGAAGGGAGAGTAGTGATCCAAAGCTTGATTTGAAGCTAAACTTATCTCCACCAAGGGGAGAAATATCACCATCTTCTTCAATGGAAAGATCACCTGCAAGTTCATGTGTTTCTAGAGAACCAAGTCCAGAAGATCAACAGTTTTTTAGTAATTACCCAAATAGCCCTGAGGCAACAACATCAATGATGCTTGTGGGTTGCCCTAGATGTCTAATGTATGTTATGTTATCAGTGAATGATCCTAAGTGTCCCAAATGCAAGAGTTCTGTTTTGCTTGATTTTTTCCGTGAGGATAGAATCAACAATTCAAAGAATTGAATCAAGATGATGAAGAAGAGGAGGAAAAACAGTTATGGCGCTTTTTGGCAGCTTGATTTGCTGGTGGTTAATTATTAACCCTTCACTAAGCTTAGGTTTTAGGTAGGAGAATTTAATTTCTCCATATAATATGTCCTTTTTTTTTATTATGAAATGCTTTTGGTTGCTCACAAGACGGAGGGGAAGAGAAAGGTTTTAATTTTGTGACTTTTGTTGAGGTTATTGAATGAATTGTGATGAAAATATTGAATATACCTCGACTATAGGGCCAGCTGGTCTTGTTATGCAACCAATGTGCCTAGTATGGTTTGGTCGTCATATTGTTGCTATCTTTGCTAAATGCAATCAATATTTTGTTGCAACTACCTTATTAATACCATCATTAAGTCCAACCGCAAGGCTGTTCATTCCTTACTCGAACACTATGCATCTGACCATTATGTACTGTATTGAGTTCATACTTTATTGGGAGATCCTTCACATGGCTTTGGATTGTGAGTCTAGTTGATTCCGGTCACGGCTTAGCCTCCGTTAATGGAGGTCCAAACGAGTCAGTTGTGTTTAGGAGGAGAAGATGAGCATTAGAGAGAGAATAATTGGTAAGGAACTTTCTATTATATATTGAAGATTGTAATTACAAAATCTGATATACATCATATATGTATATACATACACACGATTGCTAGACCTCTACTAGCTTAACCCCCAATCAACTAATGCCAACTAACTATAACTACCCTAACTAGTTGGTGATAGCTGGCTAACTGCCTTGCCCAACTGTCATACTACCTCATATTCTCACGCTCCCCTCGAGTTGGAGGGTGTAAAATGTTAAGCACTCCAAGCTTGGTCAAAAATACTAATGTTGTACTCTCCCAAATCCTTTGGTCAATAGGTCTGCCAGCTACTCCTTTGTCCCTATGTGATAAGTCATGATCTTGCCATTTTTTATCTTATCTCTCACAAAGTAGCACTCAATCTTTATATGCTTAGCCCTCTCGTAAAATATAGGATTGGCTGCCCTTTGTAGGGCTGCCTTACGGTCACAAAACACACTCGCAGGCTGCTCAATTGAAATGCCAAGCTCTGTGAACAATCCAGGCAGCCAAACTACTTCTGTAGTAGCTGTTGCAAGACTTCTATATCTTGCTTCTGCTGAGCTTCTAGACATTGTTTCATGCTTCTTACACTTCCATGGCACCATTGATTCCCCAAACTTTTAGAAAAAAAACTAGTTACTGGCCTTCTTAGACTTCCATGACACCATCGATTTTGATCGTGACACATTAATAGGTTGCAATGAGGAAGACTTCGCAAATGGGAACATACGCTCTTTGAATACAACATCCCTACACATACACAAAAATGGTTAGTCGCAGGGTCCAAAAGTTTGTAGCCCTTTTGTGCGTCTGAATAGCCGAGTGCACAACAGGTTTGGCTCTTGCTGAGAACTTGTTGTCATGCATCATAGTGGTGGCATAGCACAGACATCCAAAAAATCTTAATGCTCAAGAGAAGGCTTCCAAAGATGTAGGAGTTCATATGTGTTTCGCATTGCAGAATGATATAAGGGAGCCTGTTTATAATGTAAAACGCAATAGTAATACATTCTACCTAGTACTTAGTTGGTACATTCTTTTGGAGTTCTAGGGCCCTTGTTGTATCAAATATATGTTTATATTTTCTCTCGACTACACTATTATGTTAAGGAGTATATGCACATCAACTTTGATATATAATACCATCGAATTCAAGTAATTCAATGCACTGTTTACTAAAACATTCTCCCCCATTATCAGTTCTTAGAGTCTTAATTGGTACACCAAATTGTGTTCTTAGCATAGAGAGAAACTTTTGTAACACAACAATTACATCAATTTTCATCTGTAGTAAATGTTCCCAAGTATACCTAGAATGATTATCCACAATTGTTAGAAAGTAGTGTTTTCCATCATGTGTGGGAAACTTGTATGGACCCTTGATAGTAGGCTTTGTAGATGTTATTTACACTCTAAATGAACCATACTTTATTTTTGTTTTAAATGCAAAATGATAGCAAAATACTATAATTAGTGTTCTTATGCTTTGCAGGAACTAATCCAAATTAGGAAGATACTATGGAGTGTTTTGAGGTCAATAACGTGGATATAAGGCCAATCAAGAAGAACCCAAATGAAAATAAACAAGAAAAAGGCAAAGGATGAGTGGACAAGAGTCCACCGTGACCACGGTCGACCGCAACTAGAACACGGTGGGCCAAACACACGAGACAGAACTGATGCATTTCACCACAGTCACGCCGCGTTCAACCACGACCCTAATTGACTTTGGAATTGCCCAGAATTTTAGGGACTTAAGTGTCAATCGTGGGAAACTTATCCTAACCCTATAAAAACTCAACAAACTCGCCCAAGTCAAGGTTAAACTTGTTTTTAGACTGAATTGGAAGCAAGAACAAGTGCGAGAAGATCAAGACACCATTAGAGTTTTTTCAATCTTCTTCTTGTTATCATTATTTGGGAATTATGAATAATTTTATTATTTTATCTTGCTTTACTATGAGTAGTTAAACATTTAATCTAGGATTGACAGAACCAATTGTTAGATGAAGTTTTGACTCAAATTTTGTTATAATCGAGCCGGGTTTATTATATGATTGTTGAACTATATTGTGTATGGTGATTAAATGAATGAGCCCTTGATTAATCGTGTCTAATTGCCTTGTGTTGCTTGAGAAAGAATACTGGGTTAGACTGCTGTTGAACAACATCACTTTTGGGTAATTGAAGAGATTTAATACTTGAACTTATAAGTGGGGTTAGAGATAACGAATCTTTGGTGGGATGATTCAAAGTTACATAAATTATCAGCTAGAGTAGTTCGAGAGTGATCTAGTAAATTATCATAGTTGATTGAGAAATTATTGCGGTAACCCATAGCTCGTAATCCTCATAGAGTATTACTGCGAGATTATAGCAAAATAGTTAAGAAGTAAACTAGTAATTGGGAAATCAACACCCTAGATCTTTTTACCATTGAATTATCTTTGATTTAGAATATTGTAGTTTTAGTATCATTTTGATTTAGTTAAACAAAAATTCAATATTTATTGATAAAAATCTTGCATCCGAAATTATTTAAGCTTGTAATAGTATCAAGAGTTGTAGTAGATAGCTTAGTTCCCTGAGGATGCGACTCCGGACTTAAAATCCACATTATATTTACAACGATCGCTTTGTATTTTATACGGCATAGTTGGGTGTGATCGAATTTTGGTGCTGTTGCCGGGGAACTAACAGTGTTATTTATTGTAACTTAGAAATAGTGATAGAATTAATGGTTTAGATCAATTTTCTATAGCGTTAAATAATTTTTCATTGAAATTCTCATGTTTGAACTCTTATGTGATTCAGGTGTATGCCTAGAGATTCTTTGAGGACTAGTGAACTGCTTGAAGGGCTCTTAGACCCCGAGAAAACATTCAGGGCACTACAACATGCGAACAAGAAGAATAAACAAACACACCAACTTGAAATTGAAATGGGTGACATACATAACGTCAACAAGAATATCAGGGATGATCCAGTTGATCAAAACGTCACAGTGGTGGTACCTCTTGTGCCAAAAGCTGCACTTTATGATTGGGCACATCCAACATCTGACAACTTAGCCACCGCCATTAATGTGACCCCAATACAAGCAGTGACATTCCAGATCACCAAAAATATGTTGCATCTTCAGAATAAAGGATTGTTCTCTAGGTCACATATTGAAGACCCTCAACAAAACCTGAATATTTTTTTTGTCGATTAGTGTGACACAAGAGTATCCAAATATGACTCCAGAAGCCATCAAGTTGTTAC
>JASVEL010006111.1:0-45579 GCA_032618575.1 Nicotiana noctiflora | reverse complement strand
ATCTTTGCTTATGGCTTTATCACCAAGGTGCTGATTTTATGAGCTAGAGTTATAAACTTATATGTTCAGTATTGTCCCAAATTGTGGAAATGGAGGCTGGATACCTATGTAATACGTATGTTGGTACTGTGTAATGTGAATGAAAGTGGAAGGTATACAAAAAATTGAACTAAAGGTAAAGTTAATGGGTAATTGGCTTCTGAGGGGAATCATTTGTCATACTAGTTAGATAAGTCTAGGAGCTAAGATCGCTTCTGTAAATGTATTATGATGAAATTTATGTCGAGGAGCACAGATTGAAGGTCAAAAACATTAAGGAAAAAATATGTTCTTACTTGGTTGAATATCCTAATAATGGAGGATTGAAAGGTATTTTCTATGTGTCATGATTTGAATAGGTGCAATGCATGTCCATGTATCAATTTTGAGAATATAATACATGTAATATTGAGATTAATGTTGTTGATATACATTGTGATGCTTTGTCATGTTGTGGACGTGTTGTTAGAATGGTTTTGATGATTCTCTAGCAGGTGGATAGGCCTAATTACAAAGGAAACTCTGCCAAAATTTCTGAAAAATTTGGGACTTAAAAAATAATTTGGTCGCCTAGAGAGTAGGCTTAACTGTTATGTGAGTGAATGCAAGAAAATGCGGAAGAGTTAAAATTCAAGATGATTTTTGTTTCCACAAGCTTACGAAAGAGAGAGTTTAATCTCACTATGGTATTACGACAACAATAGAGCATTATGAGTATAGTGTGTTGTGATATATGGCTTCAATCCAAATTGGGGAGCTTACTATTGGTTAGTGGATTTTGTGGTTATGTACTATGTTAGTTCTGATTTGATGCATGCTGGTGAATCAGTTCTAGTTGCGGAAATTGGGTCGAGAATGGCACGAGTGAAGGAAATTTTTTGACAAGATGTCAAGAGATAGGATGAGTAGGAAAGAAGTTTTGATGGTTAAGATAAATTTGTATTATCTTTAGCATCACCTAAGAGTGGTGTTGTGTCCTGGTTAGCGATTCTTGATCGCGTTACAACGTTAGTATGCCTGGTGGTTTGGAGGTACGCTCTAGATATTATTGTGGTAGGTTGTGAGAGTGTCTCCCACGGGAATATTATATAAGTGTGGCATGTGATCACTTGATGGGTTAATGATGTAAACCAAGTATGAAGGTTGTGAAGGTGTCGTTAAATTAAATATTCATACCTGGAGGGCACTTGGCATTTTGGGTTGTGAACTGGGGAGGATTACCCCGATTGTGATAGTTGTTCTTGTGCATTATGAGAAAAATGGGAGTTATTATGTTCCTTTGAAAGGTTATCAGACTAGTTCAGTGTGATCAGAATCGGCTTGAAGTCGATGGATAGATTTACGAATAATACTCTATATCAGGCCGGATGTGTACATTTTTGTAATGAGGTACTCATGGAGGAGTAGTTGGGTTGATGCTTCATTGTCAGATATCTCGCGTAGTGATGCATTATGCCGTGTGATTTGTGAAATGGCTCGAGAAATTGTTTATGTGTTAATAATCCCCGTAGGGATGATGTTACCTGATCAACTTGGCTCTTGAGATTCAAATTTGTATATCGCACCTCAGTTGTGCTTAAGTTTTGTGGTTTATAACGCTAAATATCCCTCAAGGATGATATTATGCACTTAGCATGCTTATGACCAATATTCGGTATTTGGTTATAATGAGCAGATTTGGCTCATTGTGTATCTCCTTATGTGAGATCTATGTGTGGATCGGGTGGCACGCTACCATGGGTATGTTATCTGGTTCGGGTTGCACGTCGCAATAGTGTAAAATCGAGTATAGTTTTCTATATGCTATCTTTGTATGCCTTGCTTCTTGTTTTCCAAGGAAAGTCTGTATTAGTGCGTAAGATTTGATAATTCCTTCTAGAGCTCGTTTTCTTTTGTATTGCGTTCGAATTGGTAGCCTATTGACACATTGGGGCATCATATGCGACTTATAATTACATTTTGTACTAGGTAAGACGAGATCATTGAATTTGAGATCAGTGCAATCTGAGTATGTGAAGTAAAATTAAAAAGCTAAGACCATTGTTTGACTCAGAATGAGGTGATAGTTCTTGCCAAGAGTATAAAACTAATGAATTGTTGTTTCGATAGTAGTTAAGCATGTGTACAGGTCTCATCTGTTGTGTCAGTATTGTAAGAATTTGAAGAAGACCTATGTATCTCATGCTGAGCATGAGATAGTGATTCCTCCTAAGTGATTAGATAAACAATCTTCAAATGATTAGGGTGACTGGCCCTCATATGGCCAAGAAAATGGTGTTGCTAATCATAGTGATTTGATAAGGGTATATGCTTCGGAAAAAGGGCAATATGATTAAGTTAATAACACTTCGACAGTGGTGCGGCATTTTCATGATAGATCGATTGTTTATATTTGAGTTATTGATGTCTCAGGAAAAATTTAGAATATCTCTCATTGAATGAATGGATACTTGATATGTGATATGTATTCATACGGTGGAATTGGGATCATGTATAGTGATTCGTGGGTCTTATGGAGTTGAAGACTGTGAGATCTCAGTAGTGGATGTAGATCGTGTGTATCGGCACCGTTTAGCGGTTATTGGAAATAGGAGGTCCGAGTGGATCTTTCTTTGCTTGGTATATTAGATTTTGATTATGATATTGGATTGTCGACTGGGTTGTCTGAGTGTTAGTTATTCTAGATTCTTGTGCTGTGGGCTATGCCAAAAAATGCCACAAGTTGCATGACGAGGTGCATCAGATTATGTTCTAGCAAAGTGGCCTTGTACTCCACGGACCAGCTAACAGCTGGGAAGGGCTGCTTTTCTTAATTGGGCCTTCTTGGCTGATATTAGCACAGAAGTTTTCTACCATTGATTCAGTTTATGTATTGAGGGACTTTTTAGATGCGTTCTTGTGGCTAGGCATGTCGCCGGGTGAAATTGTGGATTTCGATATTTATTTGGTGAGCTTCGGTAGGAGTTATAAAAAGGGGAAGTAGCAACTTTAGGCTTCTAGGTATTGAATTCATTGGCAGGCCGATGTGGCTACGTACTCAGATTTAGATTGCTTGGTTGGCCCCGATATGTATTGTTGAGGGATATATTGAATCTATCGTTATTGAGCTTGTTAGTGCTCTTGGGAGATCTATGAATTGCTTTGGTTTCAGACATCAATATGTGCGTGGTTGTCTATTTTGAGCATGGTGACTTGAGGCGCTTCATGTGTAACAGTGTTTGGATAGGATTGCACGCTGTGGCGAGGCCACGAGAAGTTATGACCTCTCGAGGAGGATTCATGTACTCTATTTCTATGATGTAAGACATGGTCTTAGCTTTGTGTTGTAATGGTACTATTGAGCTTGGGGTATAGCTCTTTCATTTGAGTCATTTATCATGATTTGAGTATGTTCAGACAGCCCGTCACTAGTGCGTGGATTATGCAAGTTGTGGCTTAGTCCTGTGATGAGGTGACGTATCACCAGAGTGGTGCGTTGAATTCGAGATAATCGTTGGAGTCATTAGTGAATGCGAACAGATGTGATTTCACCTGATTAGAGAGTTCATATCGATGTTCGACTCGGAAATCTATTGTGGCATTAGTCAATAGGGAAATAGCTTTATGTATGAGTGACTTGAGGAATGGATATGGTTATCATGTACATTAGTTACCATGGTAGTATATGAAAGTATTGGAATAAGACTTTAGCTAATAAAAAGGGTTTTCTATTGATATTTGGTTGCTACTGCTGTCTAAAAAGTGTTGTTATCTATTCTATAGCATGAGAAGTGCTCTTGCGCGGTTTCTTTCCTCTCAGCATTATTTACTTTTATTACCACTGAGTTGGAAGTACTCACTTTACTCCCTGCACCATATGTGTAGATTCAGGTATTTTGGAAGCTTAGCTGAGCTAATTGCTGCTTCAGAGTTTTATTGAAGTTCTCGTGGTAGTTGTCTAACGTTCGTAGGACCTAACTCTTTCCCTATTCCCTCATTATTATTTTCGCAGTTTTGAAAAATATTAGTATTGGGGTCTTGTTACTCTGTATTGTTAGAGGCTCTAGACTCTTGACCTCAGGGTCTTTAGGATATTGTTCGGCTTATTTATATCTTTCAGTTAAAACCTTTAGCTTCATAGCTGTTGTTGATAATTAAATAATTGGTTTGAGCTTCATGCTCGGGTTGAGAGTGTAAATGGTTGGGCTTGCCTAGCAGTTGTGTTGGGCGCCATCACGACCGGAATTGGGGTCGTGATAGCCTAGCTCCTATTAGTTGGCGCCATCATGACTCTCGATGGTGGGAAATTCGGATCGTGACAAAGAGCATGAATTGGTTGTAGAAATTGCCATCTTACCGGAGGATTTAAAAAAATCGAGGATGAACTTGAGGATGAGTCTAGAGTAGAACACCAATAATCAATCGCACTAGATTTTGGAGATGTCGATATTGTAAAAGAGATACCAGAGTCAACCAAAGATAGTGAGGATACATATTTAGTTGACTCTATTGTCATTAGTGTTAAGAATGTAGACAGTCCCAATGTTCATGTAGTTGAGCACATTGGTCCTCACTCCAAGCATTTTTCCACATTGTATTTAGATGATGATATGGAAATAGAGACGTCTGAGCCATTTGAGGAGTCAAGAAATGATGAACAAAGTGCTTACATTCTGAAATTCTTCTTGCTAGAAAGTCGGTATTACACACCTCATCTAAAGGCCAAAAAGTACAGAATACTACATTATTTTATTGGTCCAGTCAGATTCATTCCACCACCCAGGAGCAGGATGATAGAGCAGAATCCAAACTTGGGGTCCGATTCATAAGTTCAACGTGGAGGCAGAAAGTGATTCACGTCGTGCCTCTATGTTAAATCAAGCGCTTGTTGGAAGGCAACCCGGCTTTATTGCTTTCTTTTATTTTTTTTAATTGTATTAATTTTGTAATTTCAATTTTTTATTTCTAGGAGCATGGAAAGAAAATGTATTGGAAGGATGCAACAACAAACCAAATGGTTGGAACTAAGTGTGAGGTACCCGCATGAAGGACCAAGCTTGGGAGAAATCTGAGTACCCCACGAGCTACTAGTGCCTCGGCCTTTGGCCTACTAGGGAGTTTTTTTACTCTCTTATTATATGGTGTGCATTGAGGACGATGCATAATTTTAAGTGTGGGGTGAGGAGATTGTCTGATTGACTTTCTATGCTATTTTATTTCTGTTAACTTAATTGATAATTTTTTTCAATTTTTTTTTTAAAAATGCAAAAAAAGAATGGATTGGACTTTCTCGATGATGGATATATTAGACAATTTTCTTGAGGGATTTAAGTCTAAAGAAAAAAAAATTATATTTTTATTTTTTTAGGTAGTATAGCAATTACCCCAAGATTTTTCTTTAAATCACGTTTCTTTTTTAAGGGTTTTATTTGAACAGGGTGTAGTTAGTTTTTTTAGAGCATGAGTCATTATGTTGTGCTTTGAATTGAAGCAATATCTCTTGATTTGGTTATGCCTTGAGAATAATGAGTACTTTGGCTGTGACGCTTAGGCTCAATTTTTGACTCTTGTATAAGTACCTTAAATTTTGATATATTAACCTTGCTTAACTGCTTTGACTATAGTGTCTTGATGAAACCAATCCCGAGTGATTTACGTGCTATGTGTGTGTAAGGATTTGTTATATTCTGTACATTGCATTTGATGCCTAGATGTGTTTGCAAAGCGAAATAGTAGTTTTGTTTAGTCTTGAAAGTGATATATGTGTTTCTTTGTTGAGCCAGATATGCATATTTTACCTACCTAATTGTTATGTATCATGGTTAACCCCTTGAACCTGTAATCATATTTCTTTGGCAATCATATTACAAGTCTTACTCCTTTGTTTGAATTAACCATCTATTTGAACTTTTTCACCTCTCGTGAGCACTTGAATTATTTTAAATTTGTAAAAGTTAAAACTGTGGGGTGGTTGGTTTGGCTTTTGAGTGGAGCTAATGAAATAAGGAGAAATGTGCACTATTTGAAAAAAGCACGAGCCCCTTGAATTGAAAAAAAAAAGATATAGTTGTATTACTGTAAAAAAAAAATTCTTTGATAGTGGCGACTCTTGATATAACTGTGCTTAAATAATTTGGGAATTAATATACATTAATGTGAATGTGGAGCTTTGGTTTGACATAACTATGGGGTTTGAATGTTAAAGTATATGTATTAAAGTGCTTAGGGAGGTGTAATCACTCTTATATCCAAATGTATCATGCTCGTCCCGTAGCCTACATTACAACCAAATAAAGTCCTAATTGATCCTAGATTAAATGAGCTCGATTAGTGGAGTAGTACACTACGTGCAAACTTATGGTGCATCTTTTGTGGCATATGAATGTTATTTCTGAGAGTGAGTGAATTCTTTCTATCTTGAGTTCCAAAGTGTTCTTAAATTTTATTATGTGGAATTACTCTCTTTTGTTGTGTGAAGGCACTTAATTAATCTAGGAAAGGGAATGTCAGTGACCTCTATGTTAGAGTAAGGGAGTTGTGAATAATGCGTGGTACTTGTGAGTCAAATCTTGAGGTGAAGATGTTATGCTTTTGTGCTCAGTCTATTTTAAATACTTTTGGTGTGATGAATTAGGAGAATTTAGGGGTGGCAAATGGGCAGGTTGAGTTGAATTTGGGCGGGTCAAGATGGGTTAGTCAATAAATGGGTCATTGCCCAACCCAGCCCAAAGTGAATTTGGGTTAAGATGAGCTGGGTCAAGATGTGCTAAATAATGGGTCATAACCTAACCCGCCCAATATGACCCATATTTTAAAATAATGAATATCTTGCATAAAAATTTATTTTAGGGGGTTTGCGCTCGGGGTAGGGGTGGGGGAGGAGGGGGCGTGGGAGGGGTAGGAGGTGTAGAAAAATAAAATAATAAAAAATTAAAAATACAACAAAAAATGAATTTTTTATGGATTTTGCATGGCGAGGGAGGGGTAAGGCTAGTGGGTAGGGGGTATGGTGGGGTGGTAGAAAAATTGAAAAACAAAAAATAGAAATTTAAAAATAAAAATAAAAAGTAAATTGTTTTAGGTGCTTGCCACTGGGGGTAAGGTGTGTGTGGGGGGGGGAGGAGGGGGTGGGGTGGTATTGGTAGGGTGGGTGGGGCGCGATGGGGTGGGGTGGCAAAAAAACTGAAAAACAAAAAATAAAAATTTAAAAATAAAAAAAGTAAAATTTTTTTTAGGGGGTCTGCGCATGGGGAGTAGGTGCGGGGGTATGATGGGGTGGGGTGGGATGACAGAAAAACTGAAAAATAAAAAATAAAAATTTAAAATAAAAATAAAAATATAAAGTAAAATTTTTTTAAGTAGTTTGTGCCGGGGTAGGTTGGGGGTAGGGGTATTGGGGGGGAGGGTAGGGTTAGGGTGAGTGATGTAGAAAATAAAATAATTTAAAATTAAAAATACAACAAAAAAAGTGAATCTTTTATAGGGTTTTGCATGGAGTGGGGGTGTAGGGGTGGGGTGGGATGGGTGTGTGAGTCGCGTAGAAAAATAAAAGAACAGAAAATTAAAAATACAAAAAATAAAAAAATTGGAGCAACTAAGTAAATTTCTACATAAGTTAGGTTAAGATACTTTGTTTTGAGTGAGTTTCATGGGTTTTATTTGGGCTGTTAAATGGGTCAGAATAGGTTATAAAAAATAATGGGTTAACTTGGGCTCAACCCAAATTGACCCATAAGCTAAAATGGTTGTAGCCCAACCCATTAATCTCTGGGCTAGTTAGACGGGTTAGATGAGTTTGAGCTCAAATTGCCACCCCTAAGAGAATTGTTTAACAATGTTGTGTTTATAAAAAAAGTATAGTTTGATTGCTCGAGGACGAATAATTATAAATAAACCTATAATTTAAAAATATAATATGTGTAATACTAAGGACCTTAAATATTGAATTCGTTAAACTTAAATTTTGGATCTACCGCCGGTTATTCAAATAAACATTACAATTCTTATATGAATAAATACTCCAGAGAAGTGTAAAGAAATGCATATCTTGTCCCAACCAAACACAACTAAATTTTTTAAACTATTGTCAACTGATGACTTTTAAATAAAATCCGTTGTACGAACAAGTACATAACGTTTTTACTTACGACCTTCTAGATTTAGACAAGTCCAAACTTTCCCATAAAGTACATGTCTAACCTATTCTCATCTATCTTAATAAGGTTATCCGTTAGTCTATATATATATATATATATATATATATATATGAAATTTCCTCCGTAGTTTCGTAATATATATAATATAGGACTGAATGAAATAGATGAAAGAATGCTCAAGATTATCAAAATATCATCACATTAACGTCATATTATTGATTTAGTAAATTAGGTCAAACAAGTAGAATATGATGTAGTGTGAACAATGAAGGTTAGCTGTAATTAATCTATGGTACACATGCGTTGACAGTTGAACGCGATTAGCACACGATGTTTAGTCAATTAATTAATTAACTAGTTAATAATATGTTTAATTCTGCATTCTCACATAAATTTCGATTCGGTGCATCAATATATCTGTTTAGCATTTTTATGTGATAATTCTTGTACATAGTACAATCCATGGTTATTTATGTTTGGTTAGAGGAATTAAGAAAGATAATTTGTTATTATTAATGTTTGTCGACTGTCACAGAAAAAATAATTTTCACATAATTAATGCTTTGTTTCGTTAATGTTCGCAATAAGTTTTGTAAAAATCTATGTATTCTTTCGTTTGGGATAAAATGCCTAACAGGATAGATTTAAAAATAAAATATACTTCAAATATATATAATCACTACATAATATTCTATGTATTATTATTTCTTCATTAATAATTTCCACATTATTGCTCACCATATGATAATAATCGTTTTATCATTATTCACTACATTAACATTATATTCCTTTGCTTGATTAGCATGTGAACAAAACTCCCCTTTCCAACCCCCAACAGACGACTTACTGATAATAATAGTTGCTGACTTAACATTTTATAAATTCTTTCAAAGTAAAGAATAAACCAAAATGGGAAGAACTAATAGAATTTCTAGAAAAATGAAGGTTCCACGAATTTACGTAAATATTATATCGTCATGTAACATGTTGGTTCGCTAGTCAACTCACGACTTTGTTTATGCAAATTGCTAGTACAAGTAAGAGACTAGTACTATTATTATTGTTATAGTTTTTTTTTTTCTTTTTTTTTTCTTTTGGCAAGGAGATTAGTATTATTCGCTAAGCCACATTGTCACCCTTGCGTAATCCATGACGTCAACCCTAGGGTGGCAAACAGACGACTCAGGTGGATATGGATGAATCGAAAATGGATAATGCAAAAACGAATAAAAATATTCGACTCCACACATATTTAATAGAAATTTTTAGCTCATATAGCAAAGGTTAACACCTTATTTATTTTAAATAAATACCATTTAAAAAAATATATATTTCTATAGATACCTTTTAAAGTTTATAGCAAAATATTTAATTTTTTGTTACCTTCTAGCACTAAGCCACTAAATACGCTAATCAATTACATTATTTTCTTTCTCTCTTTACTTTGATACATCACATTCTCTTCCCTCGTCCCATTAAAATTTTCGATCTTCTGGTCGTTCCACCGATTTTCTTTCTATCCCTTCCCACATTCCCCTCCCTTTACACCAGCGTGGTGATCCTCCCTTTTCTTCTTTCTTTTTGCTTTGTCTTCTTCTGGCCGCTACTAATAAATAAATCTAAGAACTATTTACATAACGCCAAATTTTTCTAATCTTGCCTTGATCTCCAGTAAGTGAATTATTTTCAGACAAAATAAGCAGAACTCGAGCAAATTGTTCATGGAAATAACATTGTCAGCAGCCATTTATTTCACAAATGGAGAAGTATTTGGATCAGTAACCAATTCTTGATCCGCAACTAATAGCCCCTTGTGGTTTAAAATGTTTTTGTAGTACATATTGTCTTGGATCAATGTATCTCGCTGAATTCAATATACTTTATTGTATTCTCTGTCTTTTTTTTTCTCATTATATTTCAATGTATTTCGTTTTATTCTATGTATTTCATCGTATTCTGTCACGATCCGAATTTCCCACCATCAGAAGTCGTGATGGCATCTACTAGTGGAAGCTAAGCCAGCCAACTTTTTCTTATCTTTTCATTCTTACAAAATCTCATTCTAAAACATATAGCAATAATAATATGATTACAGCGGAATAAATTAACTTACCGGAAGACTTAGTAAACATTACTAGATGCGATACCGAATCCAAACATAAATCACTACCCAATAACTAGTGTCACAATACTCAGGAACTGCTAAGAATACTACACATAACTGTCCGAAAGAAATATAAAACTGTTTGTCTCGAATACATGAGATAACAAACTGAAAGCAAAGATAAAGGAGACAACGGTTCCTGCGGACGTCTGCAAGGCTACCTCGGTGTCTCGATGGTCGAAGTACCAACACTCGCACTACTGCTACTGTTGCTGTCCGAAACCTTTATATGCGCAAAAAGAGCGCAGAGTGTAGCATCAACACAACCGACCCCACGTGCTAGTAAGTGTCTGGCCTATCCTGGCGAAGTAGTGACAAGGCTAGGACCAGACACTCACATAAATCTGTGCAGTTCAAAATACATATATGTACAACAAAAATGAAACGAAGTATCGAACTAAACAGTAAGAAGGGAGGGTAACATACTATGGGGAGCACAAGCCGAATATAAAAGTTGTTAGTGTAATTTAAGAAACAAGGCACAATATTAACTGCCAAAGAATAAGAAATTCAACAGTTGCATGGCATCAACCTTCATGCTTTTACTCTCATCCTCACCCAAAGCAATCAAGTAGCATGCACTGCATCACCCTTTGTGATTTCTCTCACATAACTCTTATATCATGACACGACATGACCCTTCGTGCAAATATAATGGCACAGAATGTTCGTTCACGCATAAATAGTTAAAATATGGCACAGAATGATCATTCGTTCAAATATAATAAAAAATGGAACGAAATGTTACTTCATGCATAAATAATCAACAATGTCACGGAATGTTCCTTCGTGCATAGATAGTTAAAACACGGCACAGAATGACCCTTCATGCAAATATAATTAAAAATGGCACGCAATGAGCCTTCATGCATTATCACTCTTCCTCACCCAAACAACAACCACAACCAACCGGACGAGAAAAATAAACAATAATAAAATATGCTCCGGCAAGGGAATGACATAATTAATAACTGACCTCCGGCAAGGGAACAATATCAATAACTTTCACATCCCGACAAGAAAAATATTTAATAAATTCAACTATCCGGGCGAGGGATTATTCGTAACTCTTTTCAATACTTTCCTTTCCTAATTAATAAAATTTATCATTCGAGCCAACGCTCCAAAGTATTAATATTTCAAAATTTATCCTCAAATTCTTCACATTATGTAGGAAAAAGATTGCAGTGAGTTTGATAATGATTGAGTGACGTTGCTTCTTGGGCCCGAACCGAGGAAATTATTATTTAACTTTGAAGAATTCCAAATTATCTCAAAATATGTACAACAAAGATGACACACGGCCATGCTCGACCCCAACGTATATATACTCGTCACCATGCCTATACGTCGGACTCCACACATAGCAAACAACAAATATACTCAACTCCTATTCCCTAAAGCTAGGATAGATCAAACACAT
Source organism: Nicotiana noctiflora (assembly GCA_032618575.1). Classification (NCBI taxonomy): domain Eukaryota; kingdom Viridiplantae; phylum Streptophyta; class Magnoliopsida; order Solanales; family Solanaceae; genus Nicotiana; species Nicotiana noctiflora. The sequence goes on along the minus strand of JASVEL010006111.1, from coordinate 33,818 downwards.
ACCTCGAAGGTTTACAACCAACTCAATCCTTAAGCAATGCCTTTCCTTTTGAATTTAGCTCTAATTCAATCGTATCTATACACAATTAATTTAATATCATCAATAATACTCAACAATCCAACCCATGCGCCTAAATATAATCTTTCCAACATTCTGCCCAAAATTTGCAAAACCGACCCTCGGCCTGCTTGGTCAAAATATGGGGTTCGAACTAAAATAAATTCATCCATACCCCCGCGAGTTTAAATATATAATTTATTTTAAGATTCGACCCCAAATTGGGGTTGAATCATACCAAATTCTCAAAAACCTAACTCTAGCCAAAAGCCCTAATATCAACCTTGACTTCATGTTTTTAGGCCCAGAATTTAGTGATTATTTGATGAATAATGAGGAAACGATATTGAGATTAATTACCCAAAGCGTTATGGAGGAAGGAGAGCTTGAATTTCATCTATGGAGGGTTTACGGGAGGAGCTCGTATGAAATTTATGAAAAAATCCCGTTTATGTTCTGTTTTTGGGTCTTTAAGGCACTGGGCGGAATTTTCTCTATGCGATCGCAGGGCCTGGGATGCGATCGCATAAAAGAAAAGAAGGGGGGCTAAACTTTGCTCTATGTGATTGCGTAGAAGCAATGCGATCGCATAGAAGGAATCCCGGGCCTCAACTTTTACACTATGCGATCGCGTAGCAGTAATGCAATCGCATAGAAGGATTTCCTGGACCTCAAGATTTACTCGATACAATCGCGGAGGCGTAATGCGAACGCATAAAACAAACTGGTGACTACCAAATTAATTCTATGTGATTGTGGAAGAACCAATGCAATCGCATCGAACAAATTAATGACCTCCCAATTAACGTTATGCGATCGCAGACATGCCTATGCGATCGCATAGAATATAAACATGGACACTAGAAACCAACAAAAACACCAGATTTTCTAAGTCTAAAACTTTCCGACATCTATCCGAAACTCACTCGAGCCCTCGAGTTCCAAACTAAATATATACACTGACTCAAAAATATCATACGAACTTGCTCGAGCAATCAAATCGCTAAAATAATATCAAATTCAATGAATTGAGCCTTAAACCCAAGAAATCTTTCAAATTTCATAAACTTTCAAATTTTCCAATTTAAGATCGAAACATGTCAAACGACGTCCGTTTTCAACCAAACTTTACAGGAAGCACTTAACCAACATATATGACCTGTACTAGGTGTCAAAACCAAAATACGTGTCCGATACCATTACTTTTTGATCAAATTTATTTTCATTTTCCTTAAATATTTTCAGGAAATAATTTCACGGAAAAATTCTTTTACCGGGGTTCTGGACCTCGAGTTTCGACTCCGGGCACATGTCCGAGTCCCATATTTTTGTACGGACCTCTCGGGACCATCACATCACGGGTCCGGGTCAGTTTACTCAAAATGTTAACCAAAGTCAACTATGTCAATAATGAAATGATAATCTTCAAATGTTTCATAGAATTCATACATTTTAACATAAAAAGTTTTCAGTTTCGTGCCTGGACTGCACACGCAAATCGAGGCAACCAAAACTGAGGTTTTCAAGGCATCGAAAGCGCAGAGATAGGGAGAAATACGTTACATATTCACTGTCTATGCCATGAATGTATTCATAAGGTTTTTTTTAATTAATATAATTTATGGGGTATTTTTGGTTGGGAATCTTTTTGATAACTGAAAATACAAATTTTGTGTGTTCTAATTGATTTGTTGAGTTATATTAGGAGTCTATTATGTTAATAGATTCACTTTTATTTTAAAAATATTGTAATCCCCTATTTCACGCCGTGAATGCAGTCGATTACAATCTAATACAATAATCTGCCCAGTTGTAATTCCATATTTCACTCCATGAATATAGTCGAGTACACTCGAATACAATAACTAATTAGTTAGATTTTCTTGATTCAAGCCTATTTTTGCTACTGTATTCATGAATACAATAACTTAAATAATATATCAAATACATCTTATAACCATATAAAAGATATCTATATCCGTAATATAGCAAATGATATCTATAAATGACTATTTACTACTAAAACCTAGTATTTTATGAAAACTTCTCTTTCGAAAATTACATTACGCATATATAAAGTTAAATCTATTTTTGTCTATATATGAGATGTTGAAATGTCCTTGGCTACTTTACATATTTACTTTTTAATTTCTTGACTCCCGTCGTAAAATTTTTTGTTTCGCCATCGAATAAGACCACTGGTTCAAGTTAGCAAACTACTGCATACTCCTTTAGATTAAAAGCTCCACTATCATTTCCCAAACAGATAATAAAGAAGTGTATATAACTTATCCCACAAGAAAGTACACACCCGATTTCGTCATGACAAAAAATTCAACTAATCCTAGTCAAACTAATCAAACTAAAAACCCTTATAAATAAATTACCTAATTCCCCCCACAATAACCTATACAATATTTCATTCTCTCTTCTTCCTACCAAACTTAACCAAAAACCCCTCGTCCACACCCAATATTCAACCAAAAACACCCATAAAAGAAACAAAAGTACTTACCATTTCTCAAACATTTGCATGAAAATGGTGGTTCTACCAATAAAGAGAGAAAGAGAAGGTGATCTTGATACCATTACAACCATGGCTAATTACTTGATGCTTCTCTCTCGCCAAGCAAATCATTTTGACACCATCAACAACTCTCCTAATCGAGTTTTCGAGTGTAAAACTTGCAATAGACAATTTTCTTCGTTTCAAGCTCTTGGTGGTCATAGGGCAAGTCATAAAAAGCCAAGATTAATGGGAGAATTGAACTTTCATCAGTTGTCAACTTCTCCTCCTAAACCAAAAACACATGAGTGTTCAATATGTGGGCTTGAGTTTCCTATTGGTCAAGCTTTAGGTGGGCATATGAGAAGGCATAGAGCTATATTGAATGACAATAATATTCAAGTTCCTCATCATCATGTTGTAAAGAAATCAAATAATTGTCGAAGAGTTTTATGTTTGGATTTGAACTTGACTCCTTCGGAGAACGATTTAGAGTTCAAGTTGGGAAAGTCATCTCCTGTAGTTGATTGCTTCTTGTGATTATCACTAGTCTAAAGTTCATGTTATATACGAAGAGAGTCTCGGAGCAAGGGTAAAGTTGTCTCAATATGACCTATAGGTCAAGAGTTCGAGTCATCAAAGCAGTCACTAATGCTTGCATTAGGTTGGACCATCAACATCTCAGGTCTTGGCTTGAACGCTTGATGCCTTGTTCACCGGGCTGTCTTTTTTACTTTATTTTACGTTATATCAGTGTCAGTTTAGCATAAACTCTAAATCATATGTAAACAATTACATGGTAGGTTTTTAGTTTTCTTTCTATTTTCTTGTTATAGATCTTGCTCTAGATAAGGATTTATTTATTCGTTTACATGAGGGATTTAGGAGTCTCTGATCTTGTGGATTTCGTTTTATAGATGGATTTTTTAAGATTGTAAAAAGGTTAGCTGTATGTGATTGTTCATACATAAGCCTGGATGTAATATATACTATGATTTATATAGAATTATATATACTTGATTATTGTGTTTACACTATGCGTTTAGTATTATTTGTTAGTTGTGGAAAATTTCATACTATCTAATTTTTTTTCCAAAAATATTGACTATTACATTTGCTTTAGTTCAGATCACGCGCGAACATAAAAACGAGTATATGGTCATGTTATTCACAACACTCTTATGATGGTTTTGCATCTTTGACCCGTGATTGATGCTTAATGCTTGGCTGCGTAAATTTTCTTTTCTTTTGACAGTCTTAGAAGAGCAAGAAGATTATATGCAGTTCACGTTCATATGAGGAGGGGGTGGGAATAATAGGATGATAAAAAATGAGGTCCGGGCCCCAAAAATTAGCTTATGAGGTGAAGATATTTCGAAATCAATCCCACCGATGCGAGACGGGATGATAAAAATATTTGTCCCCAACCCCTCTAGAGAGAGCCGTTTTGAGATTAATATCAAAAGGGTGAGCCATATGTGTACTATTCAAGCAATGTTATTTCTATCGTGTAATAAAACTAACCAAAAAAAAAAAAAAAAGAGAAGAGACATATCTGAGGCTGCTTACATAGACGATTAAATATGTTGTTTGGACGCTCTAAGAATATTGTTGTTTCGATTCCTAAAAAATTCATTAATTTTGAAGAAGCCGACTTGGCAACAATTTTAAAAAATTCGAACCCCATATATAGGTCAGAATTCAGATGGGGTGGAGCCACATCTATAGAGGCGGAGCTAGCCTATGAGATACGGATTTGGCCGAACCCAGTCACTTTTGGTTAAATATTGTTTTTGTACTAATTTTTTTATTAAATATGTAGAAATATTTAATTACGAATCTAATAACTATGATTAGTTATCATGAGTTTCATAGTAAAATCAGAACCCATAAACTTCAAATCCTGGCTCCGACTCTAGCATCTACTATTCTGTACGCTTGGGAATGGAAAAATTAAAGGATGAGAATGATTGAAAGGGTCATGGAAGAAGGTTATAACTAAAATTAAACTTAACCCAATGAACCAATTAGTTCCGGGGTATACCTATCTATAAACAGTGATAGTTTAGTAGTTGTAAATTTAGAGTTGTAGCAGTTTTGTTTGGTTAAATTATTTGAGAAAACACATTAGTTAATACTAGAATACCAATTTGATAAATAATTTTAAGCATATTTGACAACAACAACAATAACAACAACAACAACAACAACCCAGTATAATCCCACTTAGTGGGGTCTGGGGAGGGTAGTGTGTACGCAGACCTTACCTCTACCTTGAGGTAGAGAGGCTGTTTCCAAATAGACCCCCAGCATCCTTCCCTCCAAGAACTACCCACCTTGCTCTTGGGGAGACTCGAACTCACAACCTCTCGGTTGGAAGTGGGGGTTGCTTACCCTCAGAGCAACCCCTCTTGTCTCATATTTGACAACCTGTAAATATTTTTACACTGCAAGTACAGCAATTCAAACTTAATTTTTTTTTTGTTGCTTTATTATCCTTCTACTAAATATACAACTTTATTTACCAATCCAATTAGGGGCGGATTCAGAATTTTCGGTTTGTGGGTGCTTAACATTTCTTTAACATATAGTTACTGCCAATCACATAGTATTAGTGCATAATTATTTGAAGATGGTTGTCAAAAAAGTTAATTAAAAAATCATATTAATATTATAGATTTGTTTAACGAAAAATGCAACTGGCAAGAAATTAAATAAGTTTTTGATGGATTTTGTCACTCTAAAGAGACTGTTATGTTTAGAAGGGGTCGAACTTTGGAGTTTCTTTTTTCTTTGTTATAGAGAATTATTAGGTAAAATAGAAAAGGAAAAATAAAGAAAGGCCAGGTAAAACAAAATTCAGGAAAAAAATTATTCTGAAAAGTAAATAAATTAAATCAAGTGGTGGCATTGGATAAAAAAAAAGAGCTACTGAATCAAATAAAAAAACCTAATTGGGGTAAAGGAAGAAAGTGAAAATGAGCTTGTTGCGAGTCCAGCGAACTCTCGGCCCTCCACTTTGTGTACGGATCAGATCAGATTGGATTTAACATATTTTGAATTTTGAATTCTAGATAATGCAATTCGAATCCGATCCGAATATCGGATTGGATCGGATTGGATTTCGGATCGTAATATGACTCAAAGATGCAAATTAATATGTATATTTTCTTTGCAGAGGAGGCAATACATTAAGAATAATTCATGTTTATGCAATTATGAGTGTACTATGGTGCCAATATAGATAAATCTAGTAATTATAAAGGTAATAACTTGGATGAATATGTAAAGGAAGTACTGACAATCCAAAATTAATGTGTAATATTTACACATTACCCAATAATTTTGAATTTCGGATCGGATAGAATTAAAATACCAATTCGAATCTAATTCGAAATCCGAAATTTTATCCGAAATCCGGTACAATCCGAAATTTAAAATTCGAAATTGAATGAATCGGTTTGAATTTTAAATATCCGATCCGAACGAACAGCTCTAGTTAAAACTGCTACTATCATCCCTTGACCAAAGCACCCATTAGCTGTTTCATTCCCTGGGTGCTTCCTAGTTCAACATAACAAATACCTCAAATTTTCTTTCTCACTATACATAGCTTATATTAAGGTTAAAGGGTGCTGAAGCAACCAAATTTAGTATGTACATCCGCCGTTGATTTATTTATCCAATAGTAATGCGTCAATAATCACGAATTAATGAAATATACACAAATAATCATTTTATTAAATTCTTCCCATTTTCCAACATTATAGTGATTAGTCCATATATCCGTTGTTTTAGGTATCTCTTGAATTAGATAAGTTATAGCAGTAGACACTTGCTTTGATATGCATGCAAGATACTATAAACTAAGCGAAATCTCTTTTTCAGTTGTGGTAATTAAATATTTTTTATAACAATCATAACAAAAAGCCTTAATTAGCACTGAGGATGAACATTAATTAGTCCCATCCTTCAGCCAGCTACCATTCTCATATACTAAACGACATATCTTTTTTATAGAGTAAATTGTCTCTCTTATGGAAATATGATTTTAAAATTGGACGACTAAAATATAGTGATACAAAAATACAGTGAAAACAATTCTAAACGATATGTTACAGACATATTGAATCCAAGTTGGTGTCTGGTAAATCACATCCTACAATCTCATGCAATATAGGTGAGGCTCCTATCCCTCGCATATACAAACGAATATATAAATCCCTATCTAATAATAGATCTGTATGGGGCCGAATCAGATGTAAGATGGGGCGAACATGTACCCTTATGCGGCCGTAAACACCGAATGACACCCTCTTTCGTGTCCGTACGATGAAGATGATACACCCTCGTCTATAGTGGCGTATCAGCCAGCTCGCCCGAGCAGACGTCCCGACTCCCCCTCCCCTATAATTTCGTTGTAATATCAATAGCTTTGGAACGATGTAATATGTCGGCGAGGGGGTCATTCTTCTATATAAGGAAGGGTCCCCCTCATTTGTAACACAAGTATTATTGATCATTAATAATACAACTCTCTCTCTCTCTCTCTCTGCTATTTTGTCTCTATTTTATCTCTTTATTGCTTACTTGTTCAAACACTTGATTAAGCTCCACTACATTCTTATAAGAAAAACATATACACAAATCCAAAGATCGATCTTTAAGATATATTACCAGTGATTCTGATTTACCCTTTATCTAATCTTTGATTGTCCCTAACTCATAAAGCAACCGATAGCTTTTCGGTCAAACAATTTGGCACCGTATGTGGGGATTTCGAAAATATCGGAAAACTTTCTGGTGATCCAAAAAATAGAAAGTCTTGAAACCGTTCACTATTTATAATAAGTCATTACACGAGATTCGAAGAGTTTTGCACCAGAAAAGAGGCGGGAAACCAAAACGTCAAATCGCCTTTATGGCCTGCCTCAAGAACAACAACAATTATGACGCACGCCGTCCGCAAACGACGATTTAGAAGAACATGCCATGTGTATGTGTATAGATAGATCCAATACGGGTCAACTTTATCCACCCATTGCAGATATATACCGAGTACATCTCCAATAGGCAGAGGGACTAACTGTATGGGTCCGAATCAGATGTAAGATGGGGCGAGCATGTATCCTTATGCGGCCGTAGACACTGATGACACCCTCTTTCGTGTCCGTACGATGAAGAGGATACGCCCTCGTCATAGTGGCGTATCAACCGGCTCGCCCGAGCAGACATCCCGACTTCCCCTCCCCTATAATTTCGTTGTAATAGCAATAACTTTGGGACGATGTAATATATCGGCGAGGGGGTCATCCTTCTATATAAGGAAGGGTCTCCCACATTTGTAACACAAGTATTATTGATTATTAATAATACAACTCTCTATCTCTGCCATTTTCTCTCTATTTTATCTCGTTATTGCTTACTTGTGCAAACACTTGATTAAGCTCCACTACATTCTTATAAGAAAAACATATACACGAATCCAAAGATCGATCTTTAAGATATATTACCATTGATTCTGACTTACCCTTTATCTATTCTTTGATTATCCCTAACTCATAAAGCAACCAATAGCTTTTGGGTCAAACAATTTGGCGCCGTCTGTGGGGATTTCGAAAATATCGGAAAACTTTGTGATGATCCAAAAAATGGAAAGTCTTGAAACCGTTCACTATTTATATTAAGTCATTACAAGAGATTCGAAGAGTTTTTCACCGGAAAAGAGGCGGGAAACCAAAACGTCAAATCGCCTTTATGGTCTGCCTCTAGAACAATAGCAATTATGACGCACGCCGTCAGCAAACGATGGTTTAGAAGAACATGCCACGTGTATGTGTATAGATAGATCCAATACTGGTCAACTTTATCCACCCATTGCAGATATACGCTGAGTACATCTTCAATAGGCGGAGGGACTAACTGTATGGGGCCGAATTGGATGTAAGATGAGGCGAGCATGTACCCTTATGCGGCCGTAGACACCGGATGATACACTCTTTCGTGTCCGTACGATGAAGAGGATACGCCCTCTTCTATAGTGGCGTATGAGCTGGCTTGCCCGAGCAGACGTCCCGACTCCCCCTCCCCTATTATTTCGTTGTAATAGCAATAGCTTTGGGACGATGTATTATGTCGGCGAGGGGGTCATCCTTCTATATAAGAAATGGCCCCCCTCATTTGTAACACATGTATTATTGATCATTAATAATACAACTCTCTCTCTCTGTCATTTTTTCTCTATTTTTTCTCTTTATTGCTTATTTGTTCAAACATTTGATTAAGCGCCACTACATTCTTATAAGAAAAACATATAGACGAATCCAAAGATCGATCTTTAAGATATATTACCATTGATTCTGATTTACCCTTTATCTATTCTTTGATTGTCCCTAACTCATAAAAAGCAACCGATAGCTTTTGGATCAAACAAGATCCATAATAATAAGAATCAGAAAAAGAAAAGAAAAAAATTAGCGTCTTGATAAGAATTTGTCAAGTACATATATAAGTGAATCCAAAATATTAAGTCTCCGGGTTTAGAATGAATGTAATCTTATATCATATATTTAAGTTTATATATTTACATAGTACAAGTAAAAAAGAACTTGGAGAATCCACCTTAATCCTTTTCTCGTCTGGTCCCGTATTTGATCACAAAATGCAGTCAACTACAGGGGAAGCCTTCTTCAACTTAAGCTCTATATCATTCTCCAATGGTGTCAAGTTCAAATCCAAACATAAAACTCCTATATTATTATTATTATTTTATTTCTTTACTACATGATGAGGAAGAAGTTGAATATTTTTTTCATTTGTCGTACCTCTGTGCCTTGTCGTACATATGGCCACCTAAAGCTTGGCCAATAGGAAACTCATCAAGCCCACAAATTGAACACTCATGTGTTTTTGGTTTAGTAGGAGAAGTTGGCAACTGATGATAATTCAATTCTCCCATTAATCTTGGCTTCTTGAAAATTGTCTATTGCAAGTTTTGCACTCGAAAACACGACTAGGAAAATTGTTGATTGTGTCAAAATGATTTTCTTGGCTAGAAAGAAGCATCATGTAATTAGCCATAGTTGTTATGCTATCAAACTCACTTTCTCTTTCTCTCTTTTTTGGCAAAACCACCATGTTTGTATGCAAATAATAAGTTTTTGTGGGGTTTTAATTCTTCTTGAATTTGTTGGTGAAAAAGGGAAGTTGGTTTAACTGGTTTTGGTTGAAATTGAGGAAGTCGTGGCCATGGGATTCATAAGGGTTATTAGTCTGGTGGTTTGACTATGAGCTTGGTTCACCTTTTACCGCGACCAAATAATTGAGCACACATTTCTTGTGGATAGATAAGTAAGATATATTTTGTTTGGTTTTATTAGTTTATACACATAAATATGGCCTAATTTTGCTTTACAATAGAGTTAAGTTTATCCTCTATTTTCTTTTAATGTGTTTTATTAAATCAAGGAGAGAAGAAAATCCTACTCTACTAATGAAGTTTGAACCTTTCACATCTATAATTGAAGTTGAAGGCAGGAGCTCACCAAGTGAGCTAGTGTACACAATATTGCTCTTTTTTTAAAAAAAAAAATTTATTTAATAATATTTTCTTGTTTTCTCGTCATAAATAATTGAAAAACTTTTTATGGTACTAGTCTAAAGATGAATTATGTAGATGGTAGTAGGTGTAAAAAGATAAAAAGTTGCTACTTTAATTTGATGAGTGGCGTCTTTTGACCAATTGGAGTTGTGAATTTGGTGAGCCTTGTTGGAGTAGGCAAGCGTGCGTGACGGCATGGCTTTGCAAATACTACTCTCCTATCGATAATATTGTTGCTGACTGTGCTGCTATTATTATAGTACCACTACAACTATTTTCTTTTTCCCTTTTATTTAACCTAATGCATGCTAATCTTTTTGTTTGTTTTAAGGCTTGTACATGCAGCGGCGGAGGAAGGATTGAACCTATGACCCTAAAAAGATTTTGGTCCCCTTATCACGAAGCTATATTTTGAGTTGTATTAAAAATGTTTCAAACTTAATATATAAAGGTAAAAAATAAATTTTAATTTATATATACGGTGTAATTTTCGACGAAAAGTGTTTGGGTGAAATCCCTTCCGACCTCCTCAAGCCGCCCACGTCCACATGGTTCATAAATAAAATAGTTGCATATGAATACTATAATATAGTATACTTATTATCTTATACTCCCTCCGGTTCAAAATAAGTAATTTTTTGGATATTTTCACACATATTAAAAAAGTTATATTTTAGCATTAATTAGCAATAAAATTGACCATTTTAATCTTACTATCTCACATAAACACTCCTAATACATATTCCAATACTATTTACTCCAAGGACAATGTAGGAAAAACATCATTAAGTCATTCTTGAAATCCGAAAAAATCACTTATTTTGGACCATAAAAAAACTAAAAAATCATTTATTTTGGACCGTAGGGAGTAATATATTATTAAGGAACGCGATGAGATAGTTAACAGTGAGTTTTGATAATGATTTTTTTTTTTTTTGGATAAGATGTGTTTTTGTACTACCTTTAATTAGTCCTCGTAGCACGATCTGAACTAGGCAAGCAAGTTTGCTATCTGTAAAAAAAAAAAGCTGACAGCCAAATTGAACTTCGAATATTACCAAAACTCCACCCTTTTTTATTTTTTACGTATATTCTATTTTCGTCATTTGAGGGTTCAAAGCTCAGGGTTTGTTCCAGAAAAAGTTGTGAGTTGTGAGTTGTGACTGGCCAAGCCGTCATTAATATTTGCGTAAATTCTGGATAACCTTCATAGCTTCTGGAAGGTTCTTTAATTTGGTCGTTACTTCCCACCTGGGTTTCTTTGATTGAAAAAAATAATAATTATATATAACACGACGTGATCAAAATTTGTTTGATAAAATACTATATCAATAATTAATTATGTACTCTAATGTTAAATGTAATTACACCCGCAGGTGAGTTACCATAGTTTAATGCTTATCACAAACCTTTTATATTACTGCATATATTGAACTTATACTCTATACAAAAAAGAATAATACTCCCTCCGTTTCAATTTATGTGAACCTATTTCCTTTTTAATCCGTGCCAAAAAGAATGACCACTTTCCTTATTTGGAAACAATTTACCTTTATGCAATGATTTATAGCCACACAAAATAAAGGTGCCTCATTTTACACCACAAGATCAAAAGTCTTCTCTATTTTCTTAAACTCCGTACCCAGTCAAATGGGTTCACATAAATTGAAACGGAGGGAGTACATAATTACCACCTCGTGATTGTTCCATTTTACTAGAGGGATCTTACGGACTTTGTCACCCGCGCGGATGAGCAGACATTAATTATGTAATATATTTGAGTTATTTGGATTATATGTAAATAATCTTAAAATTTAAACTTTCTCTATAAAATATAGATAATCATTAGATATTAATTAAGAAATACTATGTGAAAAAGATTAACCCTTTATCAAATTTTCTAGATATAATTCTACTTTTCATTTTTGATATCATTCTTGCCGGTGTCATTAGACCCTAAAATTAATCGGGAAGAAAAATAATAACTAATATTTATGACAAAGGGTGTATTTGGTATGAAGGAAAAATATTTTCTGAAAAATATTTTTTAATTTTCCCATGTTTGGTTGACTTAAATGTTTTGGAAAATATTTTCCTTATCAATTCAATTTCCTTCAATTGAAGGAAAATGTTTTCCTTATCAAAAGAAGGGAAACATTTTCTAAAGCTCATTCTCAACCTTCCTAACCCTCACCAACCCACCACATCGCCTCTCCAATTTTTTTTTTTTTAAATTTCAGTTTTTTCGTTACCATACACCCTACTACCCCTCCACCTCTTTTCCCCTCCCCGCAAAAGAAATTTTTTTTTACCTTCAATTTTTTTTTGCAATTTTAAATTTATGTTTTTTCATTTTGCTACACCATCCAACCCCACCCCCGCACAAAATTTTTTCTTTTACTTTTTTTTTTAATTAAAATTTTTTGTTTTTTTCGTTTTATTGCCCCAGCACTGCTTTTACTACCCCTAGCCCCGCCCCTACCTTCCTTCCCCATCCCCCCCCCCCCCAACAAAAAATTTTGAAATATAATTTTTATTTAATAATTTTATTATTTATCGATTTAAAGGCTCAAAATTTTACAAGTTCCAAAATTATGATTCTGGAAGTTTATGTATTTGGAAATTTACGGATATAGAAATTATAAAGTTTACGGGTTAAAAAATACGCGGTTTTTGCTTTAAAAAGTAAAGCATCACATTAGTTCCTTTAGATTGTGTCAATTTTTAGGGACTTCGGGAAAGGGGGAGGGGTGGAGGGAGGTGGAAGAGGGAGGGGTGAGGAGAGTTATATAAAAAATATTTTCCTAAAAAAAACTATTTTCTACTCTCTAACCAAATAATAGAAAAAAAATTTCGGAAATTTTTTTTCACTTACCAACCAAACAAGAGAAAATAAGTGATAAAACAACTCATTTTCTGTGAAAATATTTTCTAGGAAAATATTTTCCGTAAAACCACTCATGAAAAATATTTTCCTTCATACCAAACACACCCAAAATAATCAAAGGTTTAGACTATGAAAGACTTTTTGGATACGACTTGACTCTTTTACTACTACTTGAACTCATATTTTGTTGTTGATATCTCTAAAAAATTATTTCTATTTTAAAATTTCATTTTCTAAAACAATATTTTCAAATAATAATTTATTTTATAATAATGTGAGTGAAAAATATTATCCTTAATTCAAAACTCATTTTAATCGGATATCTAAAAATTTTAAAAATTATTTAGCCAATAAAGTTTTTCTCCAAGTATGACTCAGTTTTGATATTTGATAACCATATTAAATATTCGAGATATTAGAATGATATGTAAATAATCTTAAAATTTGAACCTTCTAGATAATTGTTAGATATCAATTACAAAACAATACATGAAAAAAGATTAATATTTTCTCAAATCTCATAGTGACAATTTTATTTTTGCACCATTCTCATTGGTGTCATTGGAACACAATATTAGCCAAAAAGTAAAATAATAACTCGTATTTATGTCAAAGCACAAAAATTGACATAATATGAACGATTATTTTGTTACAACATGACTCTTTTACTATGACTTGAATTCTTATTTGGTATGTTGTTATCTTTCAAAAAATATTTCTATTTTGACATTCCAATTTCTAAAACTTTATATATTGTAACGACCCGACCCGTCGTCACGTGAGTTACCGCCCCGTTTTCCCCATAATATATTCCCCAATGATTTAATATTAGTGTTTGAGTTGATCGGATAGTGTTAGATTTGTTTTAGCTGGAAGTGAGGCACTTAGCCTCTTAGAAGGAAACTTATTGTGGAAAAGTCAACCAGATGTTGACTATGTGGTTAGAGGTCTAGGATGTGACTTCTATCGGTTCAGTTAGTTTCGGGGTATGATTTGTGACTTAGGAGAGCGATCGGAATTGAATTAGGAGGTCTGGTGTAGAATTAGGCTTGAATTGGCAAAGTTTGTATTTTGGCGGATTCCGGTTGATAGGTGAGATTTTTATTAGAGGGTCGGAATCGAATTCTGAGAGTTGCACTAGCTTTGTTAGGTGATTTTGGATATGTCTGCAAATTTTCAGGTCATTCGGACATTGTTTGGTTGGGTTTTTGATCGAGTGTGAGTTTCGAAAGTTTTAGTTAAATTTATACTTGAATCCGTGGTAATTTGATGATTCTTGTGTTGTTGTATGTGTTTTTATGATTGGAACAAGTTCGTATGATATTTCGAGGTATGTTGGTGTGTTTGGTTGAGGTCTCGGGGGCCTCGGGGTAGTTCCGGATGGTCAATCAGACCTATTTTGGCTCTTGAAATTTGCAGGGTTTCCAGCAATGTGTTCCAGAGATTTTGTTCATAGCGATCGCGGGGTTGATGTCGCGATCGCATATAAGTAATTGGAGGGGATAGGAATTTTTTCAGTGTGATCACGTTCAAAGGGTTGCGATTGCATAGTTTCTTCAGCTGATGCATTGCGATCGCAAGTTCTATTATGCGATCGCATAGAAGGAGTTTGAGGTTTGGGTATTTTTGTTATTCACGATCGCGTCCAGGGACCCGCGTTCGTATTGCTTAAGGAAAATGTTCATCGTGATCACAGAGGATTTCATGCGATCGCATAGAGGAAAATAGACATAAGGACTTTTAATAACATTTTATCCGCGAACCAAGCCCCATTTCCACCATTGTTGAGTATCATTGAGAGCTTTTGACGAAGGATTAAGAGGGTTTCGACTAGGAATCAATTGGAGGAGTTAAATACATAATTTTATTGAAGATTCATCCTTGAAATCTCTGAAAATTGGGTAAAAATTGAAGAAGTTAGGGCTTAGTTTTTTGGAATGAAAATTAGAATTTGAAGGGGCATTTGAACTCCGATTTTGATGAATTTTATATGAACGGACTCGTGGCTAGATAAGGATTCCAAAAATGTAAATTTTGTAATTTTTTGAGAAGCGGGCTTGAGGTTCGGGTTTTGCCAACTTCGTATTTTTTGGTGTTTTTCGAGAAGCATATGCAATAACCCTAACCTCCTACACGATTTGGAGTTAGCAGGTATAGTTCATGCTCTGAAGATCTGGAGGCACTATTTGTATGGAGTTTCTTGTGAGGTGTATACTGATCATCGCAACTTTCAGCATCTGTTCAAACAGAAAGATCTTAATTTGAGACAGCGGAGGTGGCTTGAGTTGCTTAAGAATTATGGTATTACCATATTGTATCATCCGGGGAAGGCCAATGTAGTGGCCGATGCTTTGAGCTAGAAGGCAGTTAGTATGGGCAGCTTGGCGAATATTCCAGTTGGGGAGAGGCCCTTCGCGGTTGATATTCAGGTGTTGGCCAATCGGATGGTGAGATTGGATATTTCGGAGCCGAGTCGGGTGTTGGCTTGCGTTGTTTCTCGATCCTCCTTATATGATTGCATCAGGGAGCGTCAGTACGATGATCCGCATTTGCTTGTCCTCAAGGACAAAGTTCAGCAGGATGATGTCAGGGATGTGACTATTGATAGTGATGGTGTGCTGAGGATGTAGGGCCGAATTTGCGTGCCCAATGTAGATGGACTTTGAGAGTTGATACTAGATTAGGCTCATAGCTCGCGGTATCCATTCATCTAGGTACCGCGAAGATGTAACAGGACCTGAGATAGCATTACTGATGGAGGAGGATGAAGAAGGATATTTTGAGTTATGTGGCCCGATGTCTCAACTATCAGCAGGTCAAGTATAAGCATCAGAGGCCGGGCGGTATTATCCAGCGTATGGTTATTCCTGAGTGAAAATGGGAGCGGATTACTATGGATTTCGTGAGTGGTCTCCCTCGGACTTCTAGGAAGTTTGATTCAGTTTGTGTGATTGTGGACCAACTGACTAAGTCCGTGCACTTCATTCCAGTATGTACTACTTACTCATCGGAGTGGCTGGCATGGATCTTTATTTGGGAGATTGTCAGATTACATGGGGTCCCGGTGTCTATTATCTCGGATAGAGGTACTCAGTTCACTTCTCAGTTCTGGAGGGCATTTCAGCGGGAACTGGGTACGCATGTAGAGTTGAGCACAACATCCCGTCCTCAGACGGACGGACTGTCTGAGCGCACTATTCAGATCTTGGAGGATATGTTGCATGCCTGTGTTATTGACTTTGGAGGTTCATGGGATGATTTTTTGCCACTTGTAGAGTTTTCCTACAATAATAATTATCAGTCGAGTATTTAAATGGCCCGGTATGAGGCGTTGTATGGTAGGCGGTGTAGATCTCCAGTTGGATGGTTCGAGCCTGAGGAGGCTAGATTGGGGGTTGAGATGGTTCATGATGCTTTAGAGAGGGTGAAGTTGATCCAGGAGAGGTTTCATACAGCACAGTCGGGCCAGAAGAGTTATGCAGACCGGAAGGTTCATGATGTGTCTTATATGGTAGGCGAGAAGGTCTTGTTGAAGGTTTCGCCCATGAAGGATATTATGCGGTTAAGGAAGATTGGGAAGCTGAGTCTGAGGTTCATTGGGCCTTTTGAGATACTTCGGAGGATTGGAAAGGCGGCATATGAGCTAGCTATGGCACCCAACTTGTCTAGTGTTCATCCGATATTCCATGCGTCTATGCTCCGGAAGTATGTTGGGTACCCGTCTCATGTGTTGGATTTCAGCACGGTTCAGCTGGATGATGATTTAAGCAAATTTGACCCAAGATGAAGGTTGCATATATAACAACAACAACTACCCAGGTATATATATATATATATATATATATATATATATATATATATATATATATATATATATATATATATATATATATATATATATATATTTATTGTATTGCTTAAGATAGTTAAATAATATATGTGACGACCCAAAGGGTCATCACTTATTTAATTAATCATTTCGAGCTTCTGAGGCCTTGAAAACCTCATTCTATGTTGCCTCGATTTACGTGCACAATCCGAGCATGTAGCCGGAAAGATTTTGTGATAGAAAATATGAATTCTATGAGAAATTTGGATAAAAATGATATTAATATTGATATGGTTGACTTCGGTCAACATTTTTGGTAAACGGATTCGGACCCGAGATTGGATGGTCCCGAGAGGTCCGTAGGAAAATATGGGACTTGGACATGTGTCCGGAGTCGAATTCTGAGGCCTAGAGCCTAAGTTATGAATTTCTATGTGAAATTGTTTTTGATGCAATTATTAAAGGAAATAAATCAATAGACCTTGGTATCGGGCTCGTATTTTGGTTCCGACGCCCGGTACAAGTCTAAAATATTATATATGTGATTTATGTAAAGTTTGGTGACATTTGAATGTCGTTTGAGATGTTTTGGACCTTGAGTTCCAAGTTAAGAAGTTTTGAAAATCAAAAGTATGAAAATCATGAGTTTGAGGCTCGATTTGATTAAAACGAAGTGATATTGGCGATATGATCGCACGAACAAGTCCATAATGTGTTTTTGAGGTTGTGTACATGTTTGGTTTGGAGCCGGGGGCTCGGGTAAAGATTTGATAGGCCGTTGGATTAAATTCTGAAATGTTGCACTGCTGGTTTTTCACCCAGCTGTTGGCTTCGCAATTGCGAAGTATTTCTCGCAATTGCGAAGGGGGCAGTACAAGGCAGGGTTCGCAAATGCGAACCCTGATCGCAAATGCGAAGCCCCATTGACCCAGCCTTGTTCGCAAATGCGAACATAACCTCGCAAATGCGAGGCCTTCACTGCCAAGCCATGCTTCGCAAATGCGAAGCATTCTTCGCAAATGCATTCCCCACTATGCCTTGGTTCGCAAATGCGAACCATTGTTCGCAAATGCGAACACTGCCTTATACAGCATGTGTTCGCAAATGCGAACATTAGTTCGCAAATGCGAACTGTTCGCAAATGCGAACTGTTCGCAAATGCGAACAAATGTTCGCAAATGCGAACTTCCCACCCTTAGCTTATTTTTCAAACTCCAGAAATTGGTCGGGGTTCGCAATTGCGAACCCATGTTCGCAAATGCGAACACAGAGACCTGAAAAACACGAATTTCGGTCATTTCTTCATTTTTCACAAAACCAAAACACCCATTTGCGACTCTTCAAGGATTTCTTCTTCATCAAAACGATTGTAAGTCACTTTTTACTTAATTCTTTCAATTCCTAACATCATTAAACATGTTTTTCATAAGAAATCAATGATTTTCATGGTAAAATTCTTGTTTTTGTTAGAAAATAGGGTTTTTCATAAATTGGGGAATTGGACCTCGAATTGAGGTCCGATTTTGAAACAAATTATATACATGAACTCGTGGGGGATGGGTAACCGGATTTTGGTCCTAACCCCGAATTCCGACCATGTGGGCCCGGGGTTGAAATTTACTATTCATGGCAGAATGTTGTAAAAGTGGTATTTGGTATTAAAAATTAGTTTGTCGAGTAGAATTGATGATATTAAATCAATTGTGTATAGATACGGTTGGATTGGAGCCAAATTGAAAGAAAAGACATTTCCACGGATTGGATTGTTCATAAGCATTCGAGGTAAGTGTTTGTTCTATCCTAACTTGAGGGAATAGGATTATGTGTTATGTGTTATGTGATCGAGTGCGGTGTATGGGCTGTGGTGACGAGCATCCATACACTGGCGTCTAGTATGACCGTGAGTCGTTGAAAATGCTTATTTTGAGATATATTTACAGATGAATTGTTATTATTCTCCCTTGTCGGGACTTTGTTGTAATGATTATTGTGTCCCTTGCCAGGACGGTTCATGATTTGTTGTTTTCATTCTCTGCCCTTAATCGTGATTGTTATTTGGGTGAGGAAGAGTGATAATGCACGAAGGGTGATGCCGTGCCTTGATTTATTGTTTATGCACGAAGGTTAATGCCGTGCCCTGTTATTGAACCATGTACGAAGGATCATGCCGTATTATGGATGTGAGGATGAGAGTAAAAGCACGAAGGGTGATGCCGTGTACTTTATTTGTTTATTTGGTGAGGATGAGAGTAAAAGCACGAAGGGTGATGCCGTGCAATTGCTTGCTATTCCTTGACTTGATATTACTTGCTTTTCCATTATATTTTATTTGGGTGATGCCGTACAATTGTTTGCCATTTCTTGACTTGATATTACTTGTGTTTCCATTATACCTTGTTTTCCTCGTGAACTTATGTGATTGTTATTTGGGTGAGGAAGAGTGATAATGCACGAAGGGTGATGCCGTGCCATGTTTATTTATTTATTTATGCACGAAGGATCATGTCGTGCCCTATTATTGAACCATGTACGAAGGATCATGCCGTACCATGGATGTGAGGATGAGAGTAAAAGCACGAAGGGTGATGCGGTGTACTTTATTTGCTTATTTGGTGAGGATGAGAGTAAAAGCACGAAGGGTGATGCCGTGCAACTGCGTTTGCTATTTCTTGAATCGATATTACTTGTGTTTACATTACACTTTGTTTTTCCTTGTGAAATTATTAATTGTGGTTAATTGTTGAATTCTTTAAGATATTCCTTATCGTGTTAATACTTGATTATTTCTTGTTATTTTGTGGTACACATATATATATTGAATTGCACAGGTTTATGTGGGTGTACGGTCCTAGGCTTGTCACTACTTCGACGGGATAGGCCGGGCACTTACCAGACACATGGGGTCGGTTGTGCTGATGCTACACTTCGTGCGTTTTTGCACGAGTCCGAGTTACGATCAGGAGCAGCAGCAGGAGTAAATAGATTGCGTGGAAGTTGATCACATTTGAGGCCGAGGTAGCTTGCGGACGTCCGCAGGGCCGGCGTCTCTTTCTTTATTTATGTTAATAGTCTGTAGTCTCATTGTTCCGAGACAAACAGAATTATGTTATATTTCCTTCGAGACTTTATGTGTAGTATTCTATAGTAGTTTGTGAGTTGGTGACTCCAAGTCTTGGGTAGAGGATTTCGGTATGGTTTTACCTTGAAACTGCTTAATACTATTTCTATAAAGTATTTCGCATTTATTTAATTGAAATTGTGTTAAAAATAGGATAGTATGAATACAGCGGCTTGCCTAGCTACCACGAGTAGGCGCCATCACGATCCCGATGTTGGGGGAAAATCCGGGTCGTGACAAGTTGGTATCGAGCTCTAGGTTACATAGGTCTCACCACTCACGAACAAGCTTAGTAGAGTTGAGAGGTAGGTACGGAGCGTCTGTACTTGTCCTCCACAGTCTATTGAGTTAGGAAAAGTCTCTCATTTGTTCTTTCTTGTCGTGCGACTTGTTCCTCGATTGCTGTTGAATTTCTATTACGTCCTTTCGCGATGGTAAGGACACGCACTTCTTCGTCCGCTGACCGGCAGCCTGAGCCCCAGACAGCTCCTGTGAGGGGCAGGGGCCGAGGCCGTACTAGAGGCCGTGGTAGGGGTAGAGCTCAGCCCCAGGCAGCTACCCCAGAGGTGGAGCCTCATATTGAGATTGATGAGGAGGTTCCGGTTCCAGCAGCTCCAGTGGGCCCAGCTCAGGTCCCAGGAGAGGCTTTGATTACCCCGGATCTCCGGGATGCTTTGGTCAGAATAGCGGGATTTATGGATAGCATTGCCAGAGCGGGTCTATTATCAGTTTCCCCAGCCACTTCTCAGGCTGGAGGAGGGGCCCAGACTCCTATTACTCATACTCCGGAGCTAGTAGCTCCTCAGCCTCAGGCACCAGTAATTCAGCCAGCTGTGGCCACTCAGTCAGGTACCACAGCTCATGCCGGCGATGGAGCGGCCATGACTTCTGATTCGTTATGGAGGCTTGATCGGTTCTCCGAGCTATTTACCACTACATTCAGTGGAGCCGCATCAGAGGATCCTCAGGACTTTTTATTCAGTTGCCATGAGATTCTCAAGACTATGGGGATCGTGGAGACAAACGTAGTTGATTTCTGTACCTTCAGACTTGCAGGATCCGCCAAGACTTGGTGGAGAGATTATTGCCCGACTCGACCAGCAGGGTCCCCAGCTCTATCATGGGACCAGTTTGCGGAACTGTTTATGGAGAAGCTTCTCCCTGCTACTCGGCGGGATTTACTTCGGAGGCAGTTTGAGCGCCTCCATCAGGGCACTATGAAGGTTACACAGTATGAGACGAGATTTATTGACTTGGCTCGTCGTGCGGTGGTGATACTACCCACGGAGCGGGAGAGGGTCCGCGTGTTATAGATGGGCTTAATCGGCCGATTAGACTCCGGATGGCTGTGGGCGTGGGGAGTGACATATCATTCCGGGAGGCAGCGATGCAGCACGCGAGTTGAGATGGCTCTTGCTAGGGGAGGCGGTTATTCTTCGGATAAGAGGCCTCGTCATTCGAGGCGGGTTTGGTGGTTCTTCCTCGGTAGGAGAGAATCCTTTGATAGAGGCCGGTCCTCCGGGCACTTTTCATTCCGCCGCTTCGAGCTCGCGGAGGTGGACCGGGTGATCGCGGTTCTCGTGGGCATTATTCGGACCAGTCTCCTGTTAATGCTCGGCCTCTTCGAGTGTTCGTGGAGGCCATTCCGGTCGTCGGGGCCAGCAGCCCTTAGCCCAAGAGTTGCTACGGTTGTGGTGACCCGAGTCATTTTATCGGAATTGCCCTATAGCGGCGGGCAACTCTCAGCAACGAGGTCCTCGTCCCATGATTCAGGCCCCAGCTGACCCTCGGCCTGCCCGGCCAGCCCAGAGGCGGGGGTAGAGATTTTAGAGGTAGAGGTCGAGACCGTAGAGGTAGAGACCGTCCAGCCAGAGGTAGAGGTCAGCCGGTTGATGGTCGTCCTAGAGACGCAGCTCAGAGGGGAGGTGCGGATCCCCGTTTCTATGCTTTACCAGCCAGGCCAGAGGCAGAGGCATCAGATGCCGTGATTACGGGTACTATTCTTGTGTGTGGCAGAGGTGCTTCATATTATTTGACCCTGGATCTACATACTCCTATGTGTCTTCCTACTTCGCACCGTATTTGGCCGTGCCCAGCTATGCTCTGGATATCCCAGTTTATGTGGCTACACCAGTGGGTGACTCCATTATAGTCGATCGGGTGCATCGTTCGTGCGTAGTTATATTTGGGGGTCTTGAGACCGTGTTGATCCGTTGCTCTTGGATATGGTAGATTTTGATGTCATATTGGGGATGGACTGGTTGTCCCCATACCATGCTATTCTTGATTGTCATGCTAAGACCGTCACCTTAGCCTTGCCAGAATCACCCCGATTAGAGTGGAAGGGTACCTCAAGCCACTCCGTTCGCACTGTTATTTCTTATGTTAAGGCTCGACGTATGGTCGAGGAAGGGGTGTCTAGCTTATTTGGCTTATGTTCGTGATTCCAGCGCAGAAGTTCCTTCCATTGATTCAGTCCCTATTGCACGGGAGTTTCCTGAGGTTTTTCCTTCAGACCTGCCGGGCATGCCACCCGACGGGGATATTGACTTCTGTATTGATTTGGCACCGGGCACTCAGCCCATCTCTATTCCACCCTATCGTATGGCCCCGCCGGAGTTAAAAGAGTTGAAAGATCGGTTGCAGGACCTTCTTGAGAAGGGTTTTATCAGACCCAGTGTTTCCCCCTGGGGAGCACCTGTATTATTTGTAAAGAAGAAGGATGGCTCGATGCGGATGTGTATTGATTACGGGCAGTTAAACAAGGTGACTATCAAAAATAAATATCCACTGCCGAGGATTGATGATTTGTTTGACCAGCTCCAGGGAGCGAGGGTATTCTCTAAGATAGACTTGAGGTCGGGCTACCATCAGCTGAAGATCAGGGCGGCTGACATTCCTAAAACAGCCTTTCGCTCTAGATATGGGCATTATGAGTTCTTGGTCATGTCCTTCGGGTTGACCAATGCCCCAGCAGCATTCATGGAGTTGATGAATCGAGTATTCAGGCCTTACTTAGATCTGTTTGTGATAGTCTTCATAGATGACATCCTGGTATACTCCCGCAGCCAGGAGGAGCACGAGCAGCACCTCAGAGTGGTTCTTCAGACTCTGAAGGATAATCGACTATATGCCAAATTTTCAAAATGTGGGTCCTGGTTGAGTTCAATGGTATTTTTGGGTCATATCGTATCGGTGGAGGGTATTCAGGTGGACCCAAAGAAGATTGTGGCAGTCCAGAATTAAATAAATCCCGTTTCGATTGTCCTTTAATTGGAAAAACTCCATCGCGCCCTCGCGGGTTAGCGGAAAAAGGAGGTGTGACACCTATGACTAGATTGACCCAGAAGGGTGTCCCTTTTCAGTGGACAGAGGAGTGTGAGGCGAGCTTTCAAAAGCTTAAGACAGCTTTGACTTCGGCCCCTATCTTGATGTTGCCTACCGGTCCAGGGCCTTATACAGTTTACTGTGACACATCTCGTACCGGGCTTGGAGCGGTATTGATGCAGGATGGTAAGGTTATTGCTTATGCTTCGAGACAGTTAAAAATACATGAGAAGAATTATCCGATTCATGATCTTGAGTTAGCAGCAGTGGTCCATGCCTTAAAGATTTGGAGGCATTATCTATATGGTGTGACATGTGAGGTGTACACTAATCACAAAAGCCTACAGTACTTATTCAAGCAAAAGGAGCTAAATCTACGACGGCAGAGATGGTTAGAGTTGCTAAAAGATTATGATGTTACTATCTTATATCACCCAGGTAAGGCCA
Source organism: Nicotiana noctiflora (assembly GCA_032618575.1). NCBI lineage: Eukaryota > Viridiplantae > Streptophyta > Magnoliopsida > Solanales > Solanaceae > Nicotiana > Nicotiana noctiflora. The sequence goes on along the minus strand of JASVEL010006111.1, from coordinate 10,047 downwards.
ATGTGGTGGCCGATGCATTGAGTAGAAAGTCTGCCAGCATGGGTAGTCTTGCATACATTCCGGTCAGTCAGAGACCATTAGCTCTAAATGTCCAGGCCTTAGCCAACCGGTTCGTGAGATTTCACATTTCTGAGCCTAGCAAGGTGTTAGCCTGCACGGCTGCTCGTTCTTCTCTATTAAAGCGTATCCGTGAGAGGCAATTTGATGATCCTCATTTGAGTGATTTGAGATATACAATATAGCGGGGAGGTGCCACAAAGGTAAATCTAGATGATGATGGGATATTGAGATTGCAGGGTCGAGTTTGTGTGCCCAATGTCGAAGGATTCGAGAGTTGATCTTAGCGGAGGCCCACAGTTCGCGGTATTCTATTCACCCGGGCGCCGCGAAGATGTACCAGGACTTACGGCAGCACTATTGGTGGCGCAGAATGAAGAAAGATATCGTTGCGCATGTCGCTCGGTGTCTAAATTGTCAGCAGGTGAAATATGAGCACCAGAGACCTGGTGGTGTATTCCAAAGGATTGAAATTCCCGAGTGGAAATGGGAGTGAATCACTATGGACTTCGTTACTGGACTTCCTTTGACTCGGAGGAAATTTGATGCTATTTGGGTCATTGTTGATAGACTGACCAAATCAGCACACTTTATTCCAATATCTGTCTCCTACTCGTCGGAGAGGTTAGCGGAGGTTTACATTAGGGAGATTGTTCGTCTCCATGGGGTGCCAGTATCTATTATCTCTGATCGGGGTACGCAGTTTACCTCGCGGTTCTGGAGAGCGGTTCAGCAGGAGTTAGGCACCCAGGTTCAGTTGAGTACAACATTTCATCCTCAGACGGATGGCCAGTCAGAGAGGACTATTCAGATTCTTGAAGACATGCTTCGAGCCTGTGTTATTGATTTCGGAGGCTCATGGGACCAGTTTCTGCCATTAGCAGAGTTCGCCTACAATAACAGTTACCAGTCTAGTATCTAGATGGCTCCATATAAGGCGTTATATGGTAGGCGATGTCGATCACCGGTTGGATGGTTTGAACGGGGAGAGGCTCGATTGTTGGGTACAGACTTAGTTCAGGAGGCCTTGGATAAGGTAAAGATTATTCAGGAGAGATTGCGTTCAGCTCAGTCCAGGCAGAAGACTTATGCGGATCGTAAGGTTTGAGATGTAGATTTCATGGTTGGTGAACGAGTATTGCTCCGAGTGTCGCCTATGAAGGGCGTGATGAGGTTTGGGAAGAAGGGCAAGCTCAGCCCTAGGTATATTGGTCCATTTGAGATTCTAGACAGAGTGGGAGGGGTGGCTTACGGATTAGCTTTGCCGCCTAGCTTATCAGCCGTGCATCCAGTTTTTCACGTATCTATGCTTCGGAGATACCACGGCGATCCATCGCACGTGTTAGATTTTAGCACTGTCCAATTGGACAAAGATCTATCCTATAAGGAGGAGCCGGTAGCTATTCCAGATCGGCAGGTTCGATAGTTGAGGTCGAAGAATTTTCCTTCTGTGCGAGTTTAGTGGAGGGGACAGCTTCCTGAGGCATCGACCTAGGAGTCCGAATCTGACATGCCGAGCCAATATCCTCATTTATTCCATGACTCGAGTACTTCTTTCTTTTGTCCGTTCGAGGACGAACGGTTGTTTTAGAGGTGGAGAATGTGACGACCCAAAGGGTCATCACTTATTTTATTAATAATTTCGAGCTTCTGAGGCCTTGAAAACCTCATTCTATGTTGCCTCGATTTACGTGTACAATCCGAGCATGTAGCCGGAAAGATTTTGTGATAGAAAATATGAATTCTATGAGAAATTTGGATAAAAATGATATTAATATTGATATGGTTGACTTCGGTCAATATTTTTGGTAAACGGATTCGGACCCGAGATTGGATGGTCCCGAGAGGTCCGTAGGAAAATATGGGACTTGGACATGTGTCCGGAGTCGAATTCTGAGGCCTAGAGCCTAAGTTATGAATTTTTATGTGAAATTGTTTTTGATGCAATTATTAAAGGAAATAAATCAATAGACCTTGGTATCGGGCTCGTATTTTGGTTCCGACGCCCGGTACAAGTCTAAAATATTATATATGTGATTTATGTAAAGTTTGGTGACATTTGAATGTCGTTTGAGATGTTTTGGACCTTGAGTTCCAAGTTAAGAAGTTTTGAAAATCAAAAGTATGAAAATCATGAGTTTGAGGCTCGATTTGATTAAAACGAAGTGATATTGGCGATATGATCGCACGAACAAGTCCATAATGTGTTTTTGAGGTTGTGTACATGTTTGGTTTGGAGCCCGGGGGCTCGGGTAAAGATTTGATAGGCCGTTGGATGAAAATCTGAATTTTGAACTGCTGGTTTTTTTCACCCAGCTGTTGGCTTCGCAATTGCGAAGAATTTCTCGCAATTGCGAAGGTGACAGACCAAGGCAGGGTTCGCAAATGCGAACCCTTGATCGCAAATGCGAAGGGCGTCCGGGAAGGCTTGGGTTCGCAATTGCGAACATAACCTCGCAAATGCGAGGCCTTCACTGCCAAGCCATGCTTCGCAAATGCGAAGCATTCTTTGCAAATGCGATGCCTTCACTGCCAAGCCATGCTTCGCAAATGCGAAGCCTTCTTCGCAAATGCGATGGAGCCTTGTTCGCAAATGCGAACATTATATCGCAAATGCGAACCTCCCAGTATGCCTTGGCTTCGCAAATGCGAACAAATGTTCGCAAATGCGAACTTCCCACCCTTAGCTTATTTTTCAAACTCCAGAAATTGGTCGGGGTTCGCAATTGCAAACCCATGTTCGCAAATGCGAACACAGAGACCTGAAAAACACGAATTTCAGTCATTTCTTCATTTTTCACAAAACCAAAACACCCATTTGCGACTCTTCAAGGATTTCTTCTTCATCAAAACGATTGTAAGTCACTTTTTACTTAATTCTTTCAATTCCTAACATCATTAAACATGTTTTTCATAAGAAATCAATGATTTTCATGGTAAAATTTTTGTTTTTGTTAGAAAATAGGGTTTTTCATAAATTGGGGAATTGGACCTCGAATTGAGGTCCGATTTTGAAACAAATTATATACATGAACTCGTGGGGGATGGGTAACCGGATTTTGGTCCTAACCCCGAATTCCGACCATGTGGGCCCGGGGTTGAAATTTACTATTCATGGCAGAATGTTGTAAAAGTGGTATTTGGTATTAAAAATTAGTTTGTCGAGTAGAATTGATGATATTAAATCAATTGTGTATAGATACGGTTGGATTGGAGCCAAATTGAAAGAAAAGACATTTCCACGGATTGGATTGTTCATAAGCATTCGAGGTAAGTGTTTGTTCTATCCTAGCTTGAGGGAATAGGATTATGTGTTATGTGTTATGTGATCGAGTGCGGTGTATGGGCTGTGGTGACGAGCATCCATACATTGGCGTCTATTATGACCGTGAGTCGTTGGAAAATGATATTTTGAGATATATTGCAGATGAATTGTTATTGTTCTCCCTTGTTGGGACTTGTTGTGAAGATAATTATTGATTGCCCTTGATGGGACGATTTATGAATTGTTGTTTCTTTCTCTGCCCTTAATTGTGATTGTTATTTGGGTGAGGAAGAGTGATAATGCACGAAGGGTGATGCCGTGCCATGTTTATTTATTTATGCACGAAGGTTCATGCCGTGCCCCGTTATTGAACCATGTACGAAGGATCATGCCGTACTATGGATGTGAGGATGAGAGTAAAAGCACGAAGGGTGATGCCGTGTACTTTATTTGTTTATTTGGTGAGGATGAGAGTAAAAGCACGAAGGGTGATGCCGTGCAATTGCTTGCTATTCCTTGACTTGATATTACTTGCTTTTCCATTATATTTTATTTGGGTGATGCCGTACAATTGTTTGCCATTTCTTGACTTGATATTACTTGTGTTTCCATTATACCTTGTTTTCCTCGTGAACTTATTTGATTGTTATTTGGGTGAGGAAGAGTGATAATGCACGAAGGGTGATGCCGTGCCATGTTTATTTATTTATTTATGCACGAAGGATCATGCCGTGCCCTATTATTGAACCATGTACGAAGGATCATGCCGTACCATGGATGTGAGGATGAGAGTAAAAGCACGAAGGGTGATGCCGTGTACTTTATTTGCTTATTTGGTGAGGATGAGAGTAAAAGCACGAAGGGTGATGCCGTGCAACTGTCTGCTATTTCTTCAATTGATATTACTTGTGTTTACATTACACTTTGTTTTTCCTTGTGAAATTATTAACCGTGGTTAATTGTTGAATTCTTTAAGATATTCCTTATTGTGTTAATACTTGATTATTTCTTGTTATTTTGTGGTACACATATATATATTGAATTGCACGGGTTTATGTGGGTGTCTGGTCCTAGGCTTGTCACTACTTCGCCGGGATAGGCCAGGCACTTACCAGCACATGGGGTCGGTTGTGCTGATGCTACACTTCTGTGCGTTTTTGCACAGGTCCAGGTTACGATCAGGAGCAGCAGCAACAGTAAATAGATTGCGTGGAAGTTGATCACATTTGAGACCGAGGTAGCTTGCAGACGTCCGCAGGCCCGGCGTCTCTTTCTTTATTTATGTTAATAGCTGTAGTCTCATTGTTCCGAGACAAACAGAATTATGTTATATTTCCTTCGGACTTTTATGTGTAGTATTCCATAGTAGTTTGTGAGTTGGTGACTCCAAGTCTTGGGTAGAGGATTTCAGTATGGTTTTACCTTGAAACTGCTTAATACTATTTCTATAAAGTATTCCGCATTTATTTAATTGAAATTGTGTTAAAAATAGGATAGTATGAATACAGTGGCTTGCCTAGCTACCACGAGTAGACGCCATCACGATCCCGATGTTGGGGGAAAATCCGGGTCGTGACAATATATATATATATATATATATATATATATGAAATTTTGCTAAATCTTTTGGGTGCCAGTGATCCTTTCTTTACCAGATAGGTCTGCCTCTGATTTTAAGTGCAATCAAAGTTAAAAGTGTAATAAATAAATCCCCTTGTTACCCATTCAGTAGAAACTAGAAAGTGTCCACTAGGTAAGGCTCAAGCCAATAATTCTGCTAAGAGTATTCAAGAATTAATAAATATAAAAAAGAAGTGATATTTGATGTATATACATCATGTAATTTTTCAACGAGCAATTGAACACTCTACGCATGTTGTATTTCCATCCAGCCCTATATCCATCGTATAAACAAGGGATAATTTCACATATATACACTTAGGCAAATCATTTTTCAGACACCTAACTCATAATACAATTTTTATCTGGTAGCCCATAAATAGAAAAATACAAATTCTTTTGCAACAACCTTCTGCAACAATCACTTTGACTATCACTTGGCAATAACAACTAAGCGTTTGGAACTCTTCTTCAGTTTTTTGAGTATTAGCATACTAATCTTGATTTCTTTAGTAATTTTTTGATAATTTAAAGTTTGAATGTTCTTTTGAGCACTAACCTTTTTTTTATTAAAAAATTAAAAATATTAAAGCGTGAAACTTGCTTAATCAAACATCCTCCCTCTTCACATAATACTCATTTTGCGAAGAGCTCACTCTCTCTATCTCTCTCTTTCTCTCTCTCTGTTTGATGTTTTTTTTTTCCTTTAAAATTTCTTTTTGTTTGTACTTAGATGATAAATCATCATAATCATTAAGCTTTCAAAGAGTTGAACAATGAATTTTATCGCTGGTGATTAGCGTACAGTGGTGCTCCCGTCGTGCTCAAATTCTGGGTCCACCTGTGTCCGAAACAATGATGATCTCCTTTGATTACTTTTTCTTTCTCTCCCTTTTCTTTTTTCTTTTTTATCTTTAGTTTTTGTTTTGTGTTATTTGCATGTTCTTGTAAAATATTACATCACATTTAATGTAAAGATGTCTGTCTCTATTCACTCAACATATTATACATAGAAAAGAAGCGGTATTCTTAGAACGGAAAAGGGTTCAAAATGCCCCTAACCTATTGAAAAAGGTTTAAAAATACCCTCCATCCACCTATTGGGCTAAAAATACCCTTCCATCCACCTATTAGGCTAAAAATACCCCTCCACCAACTATTTTGGTTCACTTATGCCCTTTGACCGTTAGGTCAATGATAAATCAATTTTTTTTTTGTAAAACTTAAAAAAAATATTTTGCAAAATAGTTTTATTTTTTTAAACTAATGAACCTAATAGTCTACTAATTTAGTAAAGCATTTTTTTCAGTTTTTACAAAAAAAATATTTTGTTAAAGTATTTTTTTTATTAAAAACTGGAAAAGAGTTGTAAAAATAGAAAAAAAAATGTTTCTAATAAAATATTTTTGTTTTTAAAAAACAGAAGAAAAAATGTTTTCAACAAAATATTTTTGTTTTTGAAAATATTCATTTTTCATTTCTTCAGTTTTTAAAGCATTCGTTTTATTTTCGTTTTTCAGATTTTTTCTTAAGTAAAAATATTTTTGTTTTTTTGAAAACAATAATATTCTGTTGAAAATATTTTTTTTCTATTTTTAAAAATCGAAAATATTTTATTAAAATTGTTTTTTGTGTTTACAAATATATTTCAATTTTTAAAGCATTTGTGTTTTGGTATATTAAGTAGGATTGAGTCATGCTCCAGGTCTGCTCCAGTAAATGTCAATGACAGTTTAGATTATTAACATGTGTCCTCCATTCTCCTTTTGTTTCATTTTTTTTCGCAAAACTTATTGTTAGTTTAAGTTATATTAATGATATCAATTGAAAAAGATTATTCTATTGTTAGTTACCGGAACTCCCCAATTTATCTTTGGTTTGTATATAACTTCTCTTTTACATGTCAAACATTATATATTCTCAATATAAACTTGTTGACAATGATAATATTTTTATACACAATTCTTTTATACAATTATTATTTTGTGCAAAAAAAAAAATATTGTTGTTTATAAAATAGATATTGATGTCGTTATATTATATTTATTGATTATTAGAAGTTGTACTACAAAAGAATGATAAAATGCGAGAATAAGTGCCTTTTTAAGTTTTAAATTCAAGATTAGTTTTTCAAATTTTAAAGCATTTAGTTTTTGGTAAAAACAGAAAGTATTTGTAAAAACAGAAAATAATCTTTTTAATAAAATATTTTCGGTTTTTAAAATTGAAAAAAATATTTTCAACAGAATATTATCATTTTTAAAAAAAAAATTATTTTTACTTTAAAAAAAAATCTGAAAAACGAAAATAAAACGAAATGCTTTAAAAAACTGAAAAAATGACAAAAGGAATATTTTCAAAAACGAAAATATTTTGTTGCAAATATTTTTTTCAGTTTTAGAAAACGAAAGTATTTTATTAGAAACATTATTTCTCTATTTTTACAACTTTTTTCCAATTTTTAATAAAAAAATACTTTTAAAAAATTTAAATAAAAGTATTTTTTTATAAAAACTGGAAAAAAAGACTTAAATAAATTAGTGGACTATTGGGTTCATTAGTTTAAAAAAAGAAAATTATTTTGCAAAATAATTTTTTTTAAGTTTTACAAAAAAAAAATGAATTTAGCATTGACCTAACGGTCAAAGGGCATAAGTGAACCAAAATGGTTGCTAGAGGGGTATTTTTAGCCTAATAGATGGATGGAGGGGTATTTTTAGCCCAATAGATAAATAAAAGGTATTTTTAAACCTTTTCCAATAGATCAGTGGCATTTTAAACCCTTTTCCGTTCTTAGAAAATAGACTTCAATATCCAATTTTCTCCAAGTGAATTTTATTAGTTTCTATTCTCAACCTTCGGAGCTCTATGCCTAGTATCAAATAGAGTTATCTTATGTCGACATTTTTTGTTTAGAGGAAAAGTCTTGTGAAAGAGATCAATACCAAAAACATATTTCTCAAATATGAAATATATATGTCTACATCTGTACCTGTTCGTACTTGTTTGTACAGAGATGGATTACTATATTATTTTCTGGAGTTTGCTTACTTATGGAACACTCGTATTATTCTACTTATTATAATATGCTATAAGGAGTAGTATTGGCATATTGAATAAGCTTTTTGCTCGGTATATTCGTCTTAATACTTTGGTTAAACAATTAAAATATCAATTGCACAACTATTAGTCGGCTAGTCAACTATTACGATCACTCCTTTACGAGTAGTGATGTGCCATATCTTTTTCTTTTTTTTTTTAACAAAAAATAATAATTTCTCCCCCGATTTCTTATTGGGACTCGACTAATTTCTAATTTGAAAAATCCAAATTCAGGTTTAAAGCGTTTACTTAAAAAGACACCTCCATATCCACGGATTAAACGCGGAAATTGTGGTAATGTTGCTATATCAATATACATTTTGAAGAAACATTTCCTTTCTTAATCAACTTTCGAGTAAGCATAGTTCTATATATTTATTAAAGGAAATTACGCAACAAATTTCGTTGAATAAGGCAGTTGACATATTTCTTAAAGTCTCTTTCCATTATTGATAATTATAGAGAAAACTTGCATGTCTTCATAATGTCGATGCTATAATGACATCATGTTAAATAATCGTTTAAGTTTAATTTCTCTCAATATGGGCACACTGTTGTGTTTGAAGATTAATTTATGTTTTGCTTTAATGAGGACCAAGTATGAGTACTTGCACTTCGAAAATTGAATTTAAAGTATGAAATCGATAGGCCACAAATGATCGATATATTTTATTTATATCTAAAATAAAAAGAAAATCTAATTGATATATTTTTTTAGCAACTTATTCAATTTTATCTCTCAAAAAGGGGCAGGGGCGGCTAGGAATGGCAAACGGGGCGGGGCGGGTGCGGGGCGGGGCGGTTTTCAGCTTATGCGGGGCGGGGCGGTTTTCAGTTTATGCGGGGCGGGGCGGGGCGGGGCGGGTTCAAGAATTATTTTTTAAATTTAATTGCGGTTGCGGGGCGGTTGCGGGTTACGCATTTGTGTAATACTTGCATCGCATATTTGTTGCTTTTCGTCAAAGAAGATTAAATCTTTTCATGCATTTTGCAATCTTTTTTCTTAATTAGAATCCGTTTTATAAACTTTCCCTTGCTTATCTTTATATCTTTATTTTAATTTTAAATTTTGTATTCATTAATCTCCTCTTTTCTTGCTCTTTTAAGCTTAGATGTGTGGGTAATATCATATACCCTAGTTATACATTATCAACATATTAGGATATTATCAATTTTTGGAGCATTAAAATATTGGTTCGCCTATCCGGTAGAAATATTGCATACTAGTTTTAAGAAGATATATTTAAAATTGATTATTATAATTAACTTACTAATCAAATTACTATGCTAAAAAATATTTTCTAACAGGATTAATAGAAGACATACCGTAATTGATGTTTAATAATTAATTACAATTTGAATAAACATAATCCAAAGATTTCTTATGTCTTTTTAACGGTTTAATATGAAAATGAACATATAAGTATATAACTTAAAAAATATATGTAATCGTAGATCTTCCCTAACCATCTCAGTCTGCGTATGACGTATGTGTATATCACCTTGTAAAAGATGAATTATTTTAAGGATTGATTCATATTTCTCAATAATTTGATTTTTTCTTGTATATACTAATAATTAACTTAAATATATCATACATGATACATGTGCCAGACTGATCATTATTGATAATGTTAATAGATCCATAAAATAATACAATTGAAATTTTATAAAATATTAAAAAAATTCAATTGAAATTTCATAAAATATTGAAAACATTATGGACATAGGTGAAACTACCTAGAAAAGAAGGTAATAGGTTATCATTAATTTTTTTAGGTTTTTTTTTAAAAGAGAAACTACTTGTAAAAAATGAAAAATGAATTTTTTTTACTTTGCGGTGCGGGGCGGGGCGGGTTTATGCGGGGCGGGGCGGGGTGGTTTGAAAACAGAAAATATTCCTATGCGGGGCGGGGCGGGGCGGGTTAAACATTATGCGGGTTAAGGATAAACCCGCCCCGCAACCGCCCCGCACCGCCCCATTGCCATCTCTACGGGTAAGG
>JASVEL010006110.1:0-36321 GCA_032618575.1 Nicotiana noctiflora | reverse complement strand
CTTCTGCGGTCTCGCCCAAACGGTCAAATGTCCGCTTCTGCGGACCATGCCCCTTTTCTTCCCCTTCGCTTCTGCGATCACTGGCTCGCACCAGCGATGCCGCTTCAGCGGAATGACTTCCGCTTCTCCGTAACCAGCCGCTCCTGCGCCCCTCGTCCGCTTCTACGGACTCGCTCCTGCGTCCAAAATTCCGCAGGAGCGGAAACAACAGAAACAGGATCCCAACTTGCAATTTTCATGATTTTCTTCCGTTTAACCATCCGAAAACACCCCGAGGCCCCCGGGACCCCAACGAAAATCACCAACATACTCCAAAACACGATACGAACTTGTTCCAATCATAAAAACACCATCCTAAACATTAAAATCACCAATTACACACGGATTCAAGCCTAAATTCTTTAAAACATTCCGAATTACACATTCGATCAAAAACCCGACCAAACGACGTCCGAATGACCTGAAATTTTGCAGGCACATCCAAAATCACCTAACGGAGCTACTGCATCTGTCGGAATTCCATTCCGACTCCCGGATCAAAATCTCACCTACCGTTCGGATTTCGCCAAAATTCAACCTTAGCCAATTCAAGCCTATTTCTACACCGGGCCTCCAAATTCAATTCCGATCGCTCCCCTAAGTCACAAATCACCTTCCGGAACTAACCAAATCATCAGAATCCGATTCCGAGCCCTCTAGCTAAATAGTCAACTCCGGGTTGACTTTCCTTATTCAAGTTTCCTTCACAAAGGCTATATGCCTCATTTCCAATCCCAATCACTCCTAACTCACCCGATAGACTCTAACACTGATATAAAATCATAAAACATGTATTTACAACATAACGGGGTGGTAATTCCCGTGACGACAGGCCGGGTCGTCACATTCTCCCCCTCTTAAGCAAACGCTCGTCCTCGAGCGGGTCAAGAAACATACCTGAAGTCTCAAACAAGTGAGGATATCTGCTCCGCATCTCCCGCACGATCTCCCAAGTGGCCTCCTCCACGGGTCGACCTCTCCACTGAACCTTAACTGATGCAATCTCCTTAGACCTCAATTTTCTTACTCGACGTCCCAAAATGGCAATAGGCTCCACATCATAGGATAGATCACCATCAAGCTGAATGGTGCTGAAATCTAATACATGAGACGGATCTCCGATGTACTTCCGGAGCATAGACACATGGAATACTGGATGAACGCTGGATAAGCTGGGCGGCAAGGCCAACTCATATGCCACCTCTCCAACTCTCCTAAGTATCTCAAAAGGACCAATGTACCCGGGACTCAACTTTCCTTTCTTCCCAAACCTCATGACACCCTTCATAGGTGAAATCTTCAACAATACTCTGTCACCAACCATGAAAGACAACTCTCGAACTCTACGGTCTGCATAACGCTTCTGGCGAGACTGTGCTATACGAAGCCTCTCCTGGATCAACTTTGCTCTATCCGGAGCATCCTGAACTAACTCAGTCCCTATCAATCTATCCTCACCAGGCTCAAACCATCCCACGGGGGATCTACACCGCCTGCCATATAATGCCTCGTACGGGGCCATCTGAATACTCGACTGATAACTGTTATTGTAGGCAAACTCAGCAAGTGGTAGGAACTCATCCCACGAACCACCAAAATCAATCACACAAGCTCGTAACATATCCTCCAAGATCTGAATAGTGCGCTCAGACTGTCCGTCTGTCTGGGGGTGAAATGTTGTACTCAACTCAACCCGTGTACCCATCTCTCGCCGAAATGCTCTCCAAAACTGAGAAGTGAACTGAGTACCCCTGTCGGATATGATAGACACTGGGACTCCATGCAACCGAACAATCTCTCGAATAAAGATCGATGCCAACCGCTCCGATGAGTAGGTAGTACTAAGTGGAACGAAGTGAGCTGACTTGGTCAGTCTATCCACAATCACCCATACAGAATCAAACTTCCTCGCCGTCCGAGGGAGTCCGGTAACAAAGTCCATAGTGATCCTCTCCCATTTCCACTCAGGAATAACAATGCGCTGAAATACACCACCGGGCCTCTGATGCTCGTACTTAACCTGCTGACAGTTGAGGCACCGTGCTACATATCTGACAATGTCCATTTTCATCTTTCTCCACCAATAGTGTTGTTTCAAATCTTGATACATCTTCGCGGCTCCTGGATGGATAGAATACCGCGAGCTATGGGCCTCCTCCGGAATCAACTCACGAAGGCCATCAACATTGGGCACACATATCCGGCCCTGCATCCTCAATACACCGTCACTATCAATGGTGACATCTCTAGCATCATCATGCTGAACTCTGTCCCTAAGGACAGCCAAATGTGGATCATCATACTGGCACTCACGAATACGATCATATAGAGATGACCGAGATACAACACAAGCCAATACCCTGCTGGGCTCCGAAATATCTAACCTCACTAGCCGATTGGCTAGCACCTGAACATCATAAGCAAATGGCCTCTCCTCAACTGGAATATATGCCAAGCTCCCCATACTGACCGCCTTCCAGCTCAAAGCATCGGCCACCACATTGGCCTTTCCCGGATGATATAATATAGTGATGTCATAATCCTTAAGCAACTCAAGCCATCTCCGTTGTCTCAAATTAAGGTCTTTCTGTTTGAACAAGTGCTGGAGACTACGATGGTCGGTATACACCTCACAAGACACACCATACAAATAGTGCCTCCAAATCTTCAATGCATGAACAATGGCGGCTAGCTCCAAGTCATGAACAGGATAGTTCTTCTCGTGTGGCTTCAACTGCCGAGAAGCATTAGCAATTACCTTACCTTCCTGCATCAACACACAACCTATCCCCACTCTCGAGGCATCACAATAAATGGTATATGAACATGAAGCTGATGGCAATACTAACACTGGAGCTGTGGTCAAAGCTGTCTTGAGCTTCTGAAAGCTCTCCTCGCACTCATCCGACCACACGAATGGTGCACCCTTCTGGGTCAATTTAGTCAATGAAGAAGCAATGGATGAAAATCCCCGAACAAACCGGCGATAATACCCCGCCAAGCCAAGAAAACTCCTGATCTCTGTAGCTGAGGACGGTCTAGGCCAACTCCGCACCGCCTCTATCTTTTTCTGATCAACCTGAATACCATCACGAGACACCACATGTCCCAGAAATGCTACGGACTCGAGCCAAAACTCGCACTTGGAGAATTTAGCATATAGCTTCTCCTCCCTCAATCTCTGCAACACAATACTCAAATGATGAGCATGCTCCTCCTGACTACGAGAGTAGACTAGAATGTCATCAATGAACACAATCACAAATGAATCCAAATAAGGCATGAACACACTGTTCATCAGATGCATAAATGCTGCTGGGGCGTTGGTCAGCCCAAACGACATCACAAGAAACTCATAATGACCATATCGGGTCCTGAATGCAGTCTTCATAATATCCGAGTCCCTGATCTTCAGCTGATGATAGCCTGAACGAAGATCGATCTTAGAAAACACCCTCGCACCCTGTAACCGATCAAACAAATCATCTATGCGCGGTAGAGGGTACTTGTTCTTCACTGTCACTTTGTTCAATTGCCTATAATCAATACACATTCGCATGGAACCATCTTTCTTTTTAACAAATAATACCGGCGCACCCCACGGAGACACACTAGGGCGGATGAAACCCTTATCCAGAAGTTCTTGAAGCTGCTCTTTTAGTTCTTTCAACTCGGCTGGTGCCATTCGATAAGGAGGAATGGATATGGGCCGAGTGCCCGGCACCAAGTCAATGCCAAAATCAATATCCATGTCCGGCGGCATGCCCGGCATGTCTGAGGGGAATACATCTGGGAAGTCCCTCACAACAGGTACAGAATCAATGCTAGGAGACTCAGCTCCCACATCTCTCACAAAAGCTAAGTACGATAAACACCCTTTTTCAACCATCTTCTGAGCCTTTAAGAACGAAATAACACGGCTAGGGACGAAATCGGTCGAACCCCGCCACTCAATCCGAGAAATACCAGGAATGGCCAACGTAACTGTCTTAGCATGACAGTCCAATATAGCATGGTACGGAGACAACCAGTCCATACCCAATATAACATCAAAGTCCACCATCCCCAACAATAACAAATCGGCCTGGGTCTCCAGACCCCCAATAGATATAACACAGGATCTATAGACATGATCCACAACAATCGTATCACCCACGGGGGTGGATACATGAACAGGTAAATCAAGACTACCACGAGTTGCACCCAAATAATGTGCAAAATAAGAGGACACGTAAGAATATGTGGACCCTGGATCAAATAGAACAGAGGCATCTCTGTGACAGACAGAAATGATACCTGTAATCACAGCATCGGAGGCAAGCGCATCACGCCTGTCGGGAAGTGCATAGAACCGTGCCCGGCCTCCACCGGATCTCTCCTCACCCCGGGGCGACCACGAGAAGGCCGACCTCCACCTCTACTAGGCCGAGATGGTGCTGAAGAGGAGGGCCGATCCCTCTGCCGAGTCCTGGCCCCTACGTAGTCGAGGGCAATGTCTCCTCGTGTGGCCAAACTCACCACACTCATAACATGCACCTGGTGCTGGAGAAGTAGGTGCTGCACTCTGGGCCGGGAGGGCACTAAGTGATGACTGACCCTGCTGAAACCCCTGTCGACCACGACCATAAGAACCTCCGCTCTGCTCTGGGTGGCCCGAATGAGAAGGTCTAGATGAGCGACCTCTGCTCTGCTGGGAATGCCCTCTAGATGGAGCACCACTGACACTACCAGAACTATGAGGCCTCTTGGCCTCCCGCTCCTCTCTCTCCCGGCGACGATCCGCCTCAATGGAGCGTGCCATATCAGCTACCTGCTCAAACGATGATGACAGGAACTCGCTCGCTGGTCATAAGAATACGGATAGAGTAGTTGAGGCCATCAATGAACCTCCTGATCCTCTCCCTATCAGTGGGGATCATCCATGTGGCATGCCTAGCCAACCGAGTGAATCTAAGCTCATACTGGGTCACAGACATGTCGCCCTGAATCAACCACTCGAACCGGCGACGTAGCTCCTCGCGACGAGACTGAGGTACATATTTCTCTAGAAAGAGAGTAGAGAACTGCTGCCATGTGAGAGGTGCTGCTCTTGCAAGCCTACGCCTCTCAAACTCCTCCCACCAATCAAATGCGGGACCAGTGAACTGAAATGTAGTAAATGAAACTCCGCTGGACTCAAGAATACCAGCCGTACGTAACATCCTCTGACACTTATCCAAGAAACCCTGGGCATCCTCGCCCTCAACGCCACTGAAATGGGGTGGTCGAAGTCTACCAAATCTCTCAAGACGACGCTGCTCATCATCGGGCATAGCCTGAACCATATGCTCTGGAGCTGGTGTAGCTGGAGGAATAACTAGTGCAACCACCTGAGCGGGGACCGCCTCTGGCGTCTGAAGTCCCTGAACAGCCTGCTCAGGTGTGCGAGCTGCAGGGGTCTGCTGACCACCCCCTTTTTGAGATGTCGTTGCAGTAGCGGTAGCTGAAACTACCTAAGCCAAACAGGAACACACCGATAATATATGAGCAAGAGTCTCCTGAAGACCAGGAATAGCAATAGATACAGTTTGGCCCTGAACTGGGGCTGCTGGAGCATCAACCACTGGGGGCTGCTCTTGAACTGGTACAACGGGCGGGTCAGCTGGCACTGCCTCAGCCGCCCTACCTCTAACTCTAGCACGACCGCGCCC
Source organism: Nicotiana noctiflora (assembly GCA_032618575.1). NCBI lineage: Eukaryota > Viridiplantae > Streptophyta > Magnoliopsida > Solanales > Solanaceae > Nicotiana > Nicotiana noctiflora. Next base: position 30,592 of record JASVEL010006110.1, on the reverse strand, counting down.
ACGGCCTCTAACAGGTGGCAATGGAGGTCGTCCACCTCGTCCCGATGCTCGCGTTCTCGCCATCTGCGAGAGAATAGAATATAGAAGTTCAGTTCTCAGAACAACAAGATCGCACGACAGAGTTCAAGAAAAGTGAAGTTTTCCTAAAGGTTCGCGGCCTCCCGAGGATAAGTACAGGCGTCCCCGTACCGATCCACAAGACTCTACTAACCGGCTCAAGACTCATGAGGCCTAGTAAACCTAGGCTCTGATACCAACTTGTCACGACCCCAAATTCGGTCGTGATGGCGCTCAGCACATTGCTAAGCCAGCCTGACCAATCCATATTAACCACGGAGCTAGAAGCTCTCTTTAACCCATTTAAGCAAATTAATTCACGAAATAACAGCGATACATGTAACGAAAACGGGGAACCAAGTCCCATAATACATCAACTCCCATAGACCAAGGGTCAAGAGTCATGAGCCTCTACCGAACATGAGTGTATAAAGGTTTACAAGATACCAAGTGCGGAAAGAAATGTCAATACAAAATCAAAAGACAGTAGGAAGGAATATCGGGTCCTGCGGACTCTGCAGCTACCTCGTATATCCCACAGACGTCGCCTCGCACAGCTACTGGATCACTGCTGAGAGGTACATGGATCTGCACACAAGGTGCAGGGAGTAAAATGAGTACTGCCAGACTCAGTGGTAATAAACAAGGGTAAGACAACGCAGATAAGAAATCCGCAATAAAGCACTATGTAAAGCTATAATCAGCTACCCTGTCATAGAATCAATCTTCACTGTACCTGTACCAACAAATACCAATAATAGCATAACAGCTAGCAGATGTAGCTAAATGCAATGCAATGCATGATATGACCGCTACGGCGCGTAGCCCGACTCCAATTTTGGGTACCCGTGCTCACTGTGGGGGTTCGGACTCCGGAGGGGCTCCTACAGCCCAAGCACATCTCATAGAGATATTCCTGCGGCGTGCAGGTCCGATCCAACATATATCTCGCTGCGGCGCGCAGCCCGATCCACTACTAGTCAGCTAATATGCAGATACAGCCTCGCAAGCTCAAAAATAGTTTTTGAAAACTCTTTTATCATTTTTCAGTTGGAAAACAGTAATACCAAGTTCCAGAGATTGGAATTAGCATAATAACAAAAATAGCTGCGGACTAGTAGTAAACTAGCATGTCTATATGATAAGACAATGATAACGATCCTCGCGGGATCCAATAATTGGCTCACGGCCCACATGTATACTCAACCGCCCAAGAAGGGGGTTCCTCGGCTCAAGAGTGGCCATTATCACATTATATATATATGCAACCATCCGAGAAGGAGGTTCGACGGCTCGAGAATAGCCAATAATACGGTATCAACAGGTCGGACTAATATATAGTCTCCAGTTCATGATCGACCCCGCACTCTCAAGAGTGTGCGTGTCTCGCCGCTATACAGCGTCACAAAGTGGTATACCGGGGTTTCGAACCCGCCGGTCATCACCCACATCTATTACTCACCTCAATACGGCGCGACGACTACTCCGCAATGCCCTTGCCACGAGAATCAAGCTCCGCACGCGTAGAATCTGATCAAATACGGTAGAAATACAACAAATTAGGCCAATGGGACTACACCCAATCAATACAACTCAATTTACATCAAAATTCCCAAAGTTGTCAAAACCCGACTTTCGGTACGCTTATCGAAAAATCACGAAAGTCACATATTCGGAACCCTCATCTCAATACGAGTCTAAGCATATCAATTTTACCAAATTCGGACTCCATTTGCCCATTCAAAACCTTGATTTTCTAAAGTTCAAGCCTAAGGCTAAATCCTCCATGATTTACCCCAAATTCCTCCATTTTCATGATATAATTGCATAATATTCTCTTCAAAATCGCCCAAATCGCCTCTAAAGCCGAGACCCCAAATGTGTGAAATGTTATGAAATTTTTCTAACTTCTGATACACTTAACTTACAGCGATTTTCGCTTCTGCGGAAGAATTTCCGCTCCTACGCGTCCGTATCCGCGACCAAAGGGTCGCTTCAGCGGTTCCAGGCCTAGCCGGCCAATTCCGCTTCTGCGAGCAAAGGGCCGCTTAAGCGGGCCCGCTTCTGCGAAGAAACTTCCGCTTCTGCGGAAACATCCGCCTCTGCGCACCATAGTCCGCTTCTGCGGACTCGCCCAGGCGGTCAAATGTCCGCTTCTGCGGACCGGGCCCATTTTCTTCCCGTCCGCTTCTGTGATCACTGGCTCGCACCAGCGATGCCGCTTCAGCGGAATAACTTCCGCTTCTGCGTAACCAGCCGCTCCTGCGCCCCTCGTCCGCTTCTGCGGACTCGCTCCTGCGTCCAAAATTCCGCAGGAGCGGAAACAACAGAAACAGGATCCCAACCTGCAATTTCCATGATTTTCTTCCGTTTAACCATCCGAAAACACCCCGAGGCCCCCGGGACCCCAACGAAAATCACCAACATACTCCAAAACACGATACGAACTTGTTCCAATCATAAAAACACCATCCTAAACATTAAAATCACCAATTACACACGGATTCAAGCCTAAATTCTTTAAAACATTCCGAATTACACATTCGATCAAAAACCCGACCAAACGACGTCCGAATGACCTGAAATTTTGCAGGCACATCCAAAATCACCTAACGGAGCTACTGCAACTGTCGGAATTCCATTCCGACTCCCGGATCAAAATCTCACCTACCGTTCGGATTTCGCCAAAATTCAACCTTAGCCAATTCAAGCCTATTTCTACACCGGGCCTCCAAATTCAATTCCGATCGCTCCCCTAAGTCACAAATCACCTTCCGGAACTAACCGAATCATCAGAATCCGATTCCGAGCCCTCTAGCTAAATAGTCAACTCCGGGTTGACTTTCCTTATTCAAGTTTCCTTCACAAAGGCTATATGCCTCATTTCCAATCCCAATCACTCCTAACTCACACGATAGACTCTAACACTGATATAAAATCATAAAACATGTATTTACAACATAACGGGGTGGTAATTCCCGTGACGACGGGCCGGGTCGTCACATGAGTCTTATTGGTGAAAACCCTCAGGGGCACCATAAGGCGACCGTGAGTTGAGAAAACGAGCAAAATAAGAGAGGCTTAATGGTGAAACCCCTTCAGGGCACTACAAGTCGACTGAGGATTGTGGATCAAATGGGACAATTGAAGAGTTGAAGCCCAGTTTTACAGCGAAGAGGTACAACAAGAGTCGAATATTAGACTTTCTTGAGAGATTAGGCCACTTAGTCGAAAGGTGCATGTCATGGTCATTAGAGTTGGTATCCACATCTGATAAGTTTCTACTTCGTAATTTTCTTGTTAAGTATCATCTCTTTCCCTTGTCCCTTATTTTGTTCCTCTCGTTTTGTTCAAGTTCCTTCTTGAGTCTGTTTGGTCAGAACAAGTTAGAAATGACTTTAAAATTTGCCACCAGCTTTCCAATTGCACAAAGCGGAGTTCGGCCATGCACATCACAATTGACATGATTTAGAATAAGAAGTATGGTGATAACTGAGGTTCGGGCAGTTGAGTGGATCTTGAATTTTGAGAAAATACAAAGATTCAACAACTCTCAAAATAAAAACACAATGTGACAAGTGAATGTGAGAGACTCAAGTCAGAGGTTTTGTGGTGTAATTCCAATTAAAAGGTCAAAAAACTCTTTGCTAGCCTGATGCACCTAATCAAGATGAAGCATGGCAGTAGCGGAAGCAGACGCTCAGCAATGATGCCACAAACTAACCATTACATTTTCAAACTAACCATATTTTATTTGTCTGAAGCAGGGGCAAGAAATTTTTAAGTCCACAGGGACCTCCCATGAAAAAGCATGGCTCGATGAGCAAAATTCTATTCATAATCCTCCAAGATGGGAGCATAGCTCAGGTAAGTTTATTCTCAGTTCTCAAGACCCTCCTCGATAATGGGATTTTAGTTTTAAGTTCTCAGGACCCTCCTAGATAATGGGATTTAATTTAAGAGTTCTCAGGACCCTCCTGGATAATGGGATTTAATTTTAGAATTTTCAAGACCCTCTTAGATAATAGGATTTTATTTTAGAATTTTCAGGACCCTCCTGGATAATCGGATTTAGTTTAGAGTTCTTAGGACCCTCCAGGATAATGGGATTTTATTTTAGAATTCTCAGGACCCTCCTGGATAATGGGATTTAATTTAAAGTTCTCAGGACCCTCCTGGATAATGGGATCTAGTTTAAAGTTCTCAGGACCCTCCTGGATAATGGGATTTTATTTTAGAGTTCTCAAGACCCTCCTGGATAATGGGATTTAATTTTAGAATTCTCAGAACCCTCTTGGATAATGGGATTTAATTTTAGAATTCTCAGGACCCTCCTGGATAATGGGATTTAGTTTAGAGTTCTCAGGACCCTACTGGATAATGGGATTTAGTTTAAAGTTCTCAGGACCCTCCTGGATAATGCGATTTAATATTAGAGTTCTTAGGACCCTCCTGGATAATGGGATTTAATTTTAGAGTTCTCAAGACCCCCCATGGATAATGGGATTTAATATTAGAATTTTCAGGACCCTCCTGGATAATGGGATTAATTTTAAGTTCTCAGGATCCTCCTGGATAATGGGATTTAATTTTAGTATTTTAAGACCCTCCTAGATAATGGAATTTAATTTAGAGTTCTCAAGAGCCTCCGGGATAATGAGATTTAATTTTAGAATTTTCAGGACCCTCCTGGATAATGGGATTTAGTTTTAGAATTCTCAGGACCCTCCTAGATAATGGGATTTAATTTTAGAATATTCAGGACCCTCCTAGATAAAGGGATTTAGTTTTAGAATTCTCAGGACCCTCCTGGATAATGGCATTTAGTTTTAGAATTTTCAGGACCCTCCTGGATAATGGAATTTAATTTTAGCATTTTCAAGACACTCCTAGATAATGTGATTAACTTTAAAAGTTTAAAGGACCCTCCTGGATAATGGGATTTAATTTTAGAGTTCTCAAGACCCTCTTGGATAATGGGATTTAGTTTTAGAATTCTCAGGACCCTCCTGGATAATGGGATTTAGTCTTAGAATTCTCAGGACCCTCCTGGATAATGGGATTTAATTTTAGAATGTTCAGGACCCTCCTGGATAATGGGATTTAGTTTTAGAATTCTCAGGACCCTCCTGTATAATGGGATTTAGTTTTAGAATGCTCAGGACCCTCTTGGATAATAGGATTTAATTTTAGAATTTTCAGGACCCTCCTGGATAATAGGATTTAGTTTTAGAATTCTCGGGACCCTCCTGGATAATGGGATTTAATTTTAGAATTTTCAGGACCCTCCTAGATAATGGGATTTAATTTTAGAATTCTGAGGACCCTCCTGGATAATGGGATTTAGTTCTAAAATTTTCAGGACCCTCCTCGATAATGGGATTTAATTTTAGATTTTTCAGGACCCTCATGGATAATGGGATTTAATTTTAGAATTTTCAGGACCCTCTTGGATAATGGGATTTAATTTATAGTACTCATGACCCTCCTGGATAATGGGATTTAGTTTAGAGTTTTCAGGACCCTCCTGGATAATGAGATTTAATTTTAGAATTCTCAGGACCCTCCTGGATAATGGGATCTAACTTTCAAACTCTAAGAGTTCCGTAGGTAGCATGATCCAATTAACACTCACATTTATGCTCGAATCCCAAACTGGTGCAGAAAAATTTCTTTTGTTTTGTTTGTTTTGTTGTAATGTCAGGCGCCCACCTGGATAGCGAGGGAAATCATTTTAGAAATCAGTTCATGCTATAATTAGCAGAGGCTCGCGGCAAGAATGGGAGTCAACAATCCGAGGCGATCAACATAAGTAATTTTAATCCATAGTAGAAAAGAAAAACAATAAAAGAGAAAAAAAGAGAAGGGAGGTGAGTCCAAAATGCAAAGGTCGAGTCAAGAGGTGGATCGCTCAAGACATGACTAAAGTAACAAGCATTGTTGTCCGGTTTTGATCCGAAAAGCAGAAGAGAATGAACTAACACCTGCATCTATCGAGCGTCAAGGTTCAGATCTGAAGTCTACATGAAGAACCATTCAAGACTCATGATCAAGCTTCAGAAGACTTAGAGATAGGAACCTTGTAACTCATAATTAACAGGTTTAGTTAGTCTTTTTCATTTTCTGATTTTGATGTAATAACAGGACCGTGAACCGGAGCGTCGACGGCACTCGACTCGACTCTCCATTTCGGTACACTCCATCATCTCATTCACTTTTGAACTACACGTGGCTTTATTCCTCTGTAGCCGAGGATATGTAGGCAGCTCAGATACCAGAGCTCGGTCATATTCTCTTTTCTTCTAGTTGGTCTTTTAAATAAGGGTCAGGTCAAAAATCATGTCTAGTCGCTCTTTGTCTGAAAATACTTTGTATTTTCAGTCGAAGAGGGGCAGCTGTAGACACGTAATTTTTTACCATCCCCGAAATTTCACCCGTTTTAGCGTAGAATAATTAATTTAGGTCTCATATAGTTATTTACACTAATTTTAACTCTTTTACATTATTTTTATCATAAAATTGAAAAAATACAAAAATAGTTTCATATTATATATATATATATATATATATATATATATATATATATATATATATATAATTTAGTTTAATTAATTAAATTAATTTTTGCATTACGTAATATATTTATTTTATATTAAAAGTAATTTAATTAAGGTTTGGATATTTGTTTTTAACCCAATATTAAGGCCCAAATCTGAGGCCCAAACACCTTATCCATGCCCACAAGTCAGATTTTTAACCTAAAACCCTACCATTCTTCTGGATATAATAACAACAAGACACACAATAGAAAATACCCTAGCACAAAAAGCTAAGATAGCCGCCAGCCCCTCCATCTTCTCCAAGCCGCCGCCCACCCCTCATCCCCAAGCCCTACGGCCGACCACCACCTGAAGCCACCCAAATCACCACCCTAAGGTCGCTGACTCCTTTCTTCTTCTTCAATCAAAATACTAGCAACCTCCATTAGCGCCGCCGGCCAAGCAAAACCATAAGAAGGAGCTACCTTTAGACAACAATGGAGAAAATCTGAACCCTAACCTTCTGCCGCCGTCGCACGTCGCCGGCAATCGCCATAACCAACGTCCAGCTATGACCTGCTTCCTCACCTCACAAAAATGACTGTGACTGCCATCTCCGCTAGAATCCAGAGACGAAACCTACCCCAAACCAACGAGAATGTAACAGTAACAGAGAAATAGAGGAAAGCTTTAAAGTCCAAGGAGTGTCCTTCATTCTTATTTTTATTTTTGATTCAAGTCTTTGTTTCTGCTTAAGATCTCAGAATAAGTAAAAAGCAAAAATGATATCTTTGATTCTTTATTATAATTTTTGGATTTTGACTTGAAACATGGAGTTCGAATGAGTATTTAGAGGTCGTGTTCGATTTCGAGTCCTCCGGTGCCGTGCGTCTGTTAGTTTGGTGGATTCAAATTTGTGGATTCTCGTTGAATGCCGTCGAGGTTCGAAGTGCACGTATCGATTCTCATTTGGCAGATTTTGCCTCTGTCGTCGAGCTTGGTTATTGCCTTCAGGTGTATTATTTTCAAACACCAAAATGGTTGAAACTTTATCTTCCAGGTCTGATTCTTCAGTTCTATGTTCAATTTATCTCCTTCAAAACTTATGGGTTGTTTGTGGTGAAATGTTTGTTTGATCCATGTTAATTATATATTGTTCGGCTAATTCTGCTCATATCAATTAGTTTGGATTCATATGAACTAGCTGATGCTCAAATTTGTCGTGAAATTTGGGATCGGGCTATGCTAAAAAAGGAGATAGATTTAGTTCTCTTTTAATAGTTGAAATTAGGAAATCTCACTAGATGAATCTGTTATTATATATAGCTCCAATGGCTACAATAATTTTGTTTTCTTTATATTTTACATTGTACATAGAGGGAAATGTAGCAGCATTTACATTGGGGAAAGCTAAGGGTTACATATGAACCTACCGAATGTTTTGAGATTATGTTTGATACAATTTTGTCGTTCTTTATACTTACTCTCGTTAATTGGATTTCTAGGAGCATGACTAGGCCGACCACACTTGGGCAGGCAAGCTTTATGATTTTGTTTGTTCCGAGGCGAGAGGTCGTTCCCTTAGCCAAATTTATTCGGGGAATGCCTCGAGGGATTTGTACATATTATTATCCGGGGTATGCCCCAAAGTATTTGTATTTGGAGGCCTTGACGAGCATGGTGGAAAAGTACGTAAAAGCTTAGGATTTTTCTTTTCTTTTATTTTTCATTTTCTTTTATTAGGTGGGGACGACCTCGAGCCTCTTGTATGTTTATTCTATTTTTTGTGTGTTTTACCTCAATTTGAATGTTTCAAAAGTCAACCTGATTAAGTACGCAACCGTACTAGTTACGGGATTTGGGGAGTGCCTAACACCTTCTCCCCGAGTCAAATGGACCCCCTTACCCGAATCTCTGGTGCGAACTTATGTTTTGGAGTCCAAAGTGTTTTAAAAGGATAATCATTTTAAAAACGGTGGCCTGGCACACCGAAACCAATGTCAGGTGGCGACTCTGAGTTAATCCTTTTGAATATAATTTTTTGGTCACTTTCAAAATTGAAAAACCCTTTTCAAGCTTTTTACTAAATCTTTTTATTAATTTAAGAGGGTTTAGTGGAAGGTTTGGTAAAAAAGAGGTGTGACAATTAACATTTATATGCTCACGTTCCCCTCCCTCTTTCTGAGTGGAGAGTTAGTATAAATATGTTCGAAGATAAAATCACTCGATTCAAGATAAGTGCTCTCTATTGATTCCCATTTAATTTTTGGGCCTACAAACCAGATATCTCACTTGTAAAACTACAGACATTTACGAGATCTAATTTTATGAAATCGTCGTTTTTATTAGAGTCTAATGCGTCTTACTACAATAGTATTATATATATTGTCACGATCCTAGTTCACCAATCGTGAACATGTCGTGATGGCACCCAGTCGCCACGACTAGGTAAGCCTAACACATTGCGGAAAATACACGTTTATGAACTTTAAACAAGAAATAGCGGAAGATAATATAAATAGGAATGTAATCCGTGCCGCTTGGCACATACACTCGTCAAACACACTGTGTAAAAATACCACCAAGACCCGGAATCCCACGGGCAACACAGACTAAAAGAGAATATACAACTGAGGCTCTATGTATAAAGAGTATCTAACAACGAAGTGAAGGAAAGATATCTACTAGTAATAATAGAATAGAAGGAAGGCCTCCGGATCCGCGGACGTAGCAGATCATACCTCGAGGTCTACCAAAAAGCTGCAGAATCACCTAGTACGAGCCTGCTCTGATGTACCTGGATCTGCACAACAAAAGTGTGCAGAAGAGTAGCATGAGTACACCACGGCGGTACTCGGTAAGTGCCAAGCCTAACCTCGATGGAGTAGTGACGAGGAAGGTCAGGGACCCTACTGAGAAGCAATAATATAGTGATAATAACAATAATAAATAGTTTAAATAATAATAATTTCCGCAATAACAACAATAAAATGATTACTGCAACCGTCTACAATTTAAGCTAACAACAAATAACCAACTCAATAAAACAAGTCCAGGACCTGTGGGAATTGAACCCACAGTCCCATTGACAGTACCTCTGGGTCTCCGGGAATCGAACCCGCAGCCCATGTCTCAATAATATCTCAATAACTCGGGATCTCCGGAAATCGAACCCGCAGTCCTTACCAGTAATTCAGCATCTTGGGAATCGAACCCGTAGTCCACATTTCAATAATCTCAGGATCTCGGGAATCGAACCCGTAGTCCACATTTCAATAATCTCAGGATATCGGGAATCGAACCCGTAGTCCCTACAAATAACTCAGGATCTCGGGAATCGAACCCGTAGTCCCTACAAATAACTCAGGATCTCGGGAATCGAACCCGTAGTCCCTACAAATAACTCGGGATCTCGGGAATCGAACCCGTAGTCCCTACAAATAACTCAGGATCTCGGGAATCAAACCCGTAGTCCCTACCAATAACTCATCAATAAACTTCGGGTCTCCGGGAATCGAACCCGCAGCCCTTGGATCTCCGAGAATTGAACCTGCAGTCCACAAGACAAGCAAATAAAGGAATACACAGAGAGAATAAATTATGCTTATCTATAACTTCACCGAAAAATAGTGCAAATAAATTTCAAGAAGTTCAAATGAGACAATTAGGCAACTAAACAGTTAAGTACTACCTAATCATGCTTTTCTAACTACTACCGGGTAAAATATCAAATTAACAGCTAAAGACAGGAATATCACTCATCGAACATTTTAAATAAAGTACGTGTTCAACAACCAGCGCATGTACACGCCCGTCACCTCGCGTACAAGGCATTTAAACTATCACATAATATCCTAGGGTGAAAATTCCCCCACACGAGGTTAGACAAGCCACTTACCTCAATTCCGGTACAAAACCGCTAAGAAATAACCCTCTTGCCACGAATGTCGGCCTCCACAAGTGTAGTATATGATAAAAATCAATAGAATCACATCAAAATAGGCCAATTGGGCATTACCCAATCAAAATAACTCAAAATACACCAAAACCCACAAGTTGCCAAAACCCGACTTTCGGTACGCTTATCGAAAAATCACGAAAATTATATATTCGGGTTCCTTATCTCAATACGAGTCCGTGCATATAAAATTTATCGAAATCGGACTCCGTTTGCCCATTCAAATCAAAGATTTCCTAAATTTTAGGCCTAGGGCTAAATCCTCCATAAATTACCCCAAATTCCTCCATTTTCATGATATAATTGCATAATATTATTAATACTAATCATAAGATGAGAACATAGATGATTACCTGATGATTTCCCTTGAATCTCCCTCAAACATTGCCCAAATCGCCTCTTAAGCCGAGACCCCAAATGTTGGAATGTTTCTGAAATTTTCTAACTTCTGATACAATTAACTCTCTGCGATTTCCGCTTCTGCGGACAAAATTCCGCTCCTCTGAGCCCGTATCTGCGACCAACTGGTCGCTTCTGCGATCCCAGGCCTAACTGGCCAACCCCGCTTCTGCGAGAAAAGGACCGCTTCCGCGTGTCCGCTTCCGCGATTGGACAACCGCTCCTGTGAGAATTCCTGCTTCTGCGCACCAGATTCCGTTTCTGCGGACCCGCCTAGGCGATAAATCCTCCGCTCCTGCGGATCTCCCTAATCCGCCTCTAGACCGCTTCTGCGTAACACCTTTCGCACCAGCGACACCGCCTCAGCAAAACAATTCCCGCTTCGGCGAACACAAGCGCTTCTGCGCTCCTCAGTCCGCTTCCGCGGGCTCGCCTCCGCGCCCATATTTCCGCAGGGGCGAAAATGACAGAACCAGAATACTTCAACCTGCAATTTCCATGCTTTCTCCCGTTTAACCATCCGAAAACACCCCGAGGCCCCCGGGACCCCAACAAAAACCACCAATATATCCCAAAACGCGATACGAACTTATTCCAATCATAAAAACACGTCTAACAACATCAAAACCCATAATTCACATCGAATTCAAGCCTAAATTTCTTAAAACCTTCCGAATTGCACACTCGATCTAAAACCCGACCAAACGACGTCCGAATGACCTGAAAATTTGCGGACATATCCAAAATCACATAACAAAGCTACAGAAATTGTTGGAATTCCATTTCGACCCCCGGATCAAAATCTCACCTATCGATCGGATTCGCCAAAATTTCAAACTTCGGCATTTCAAGCCTAATTGAGCTACGGACCTCCAAAATACATTCCGAACGCGCTCCCAACCCCGAAATCACCTAACGGAGCTAATGGAACCATAGTATTTCCGTTCCGAGATCGTCTTAACACAGTTCCGGCTACGGGCCATTTTCCAACTATAAAGCTTCTAGTTAGGGACTAAGTGTCCCAAAACACTGAAATTCCAGAACCGACTCTCCCGGCAAACCACAATAGCAGAAATGAACTTAGGGAAACAGTTAAATTGGGGATTGGGGCGTAATTTTCTAAAACGACCGGCCGGGTCGTTACATCTTCCCACACTTAAAAGATTCGTTCGTCCTCGAACGAGCATAGAAAACATACTTGGAGCGGTGAAAAGATAAGGGTACTGGCTGCGCATATCATGTTCGGTCTCCCAAGTCGCCTCCTCGACCGGCTGACCCCGCCACTGAACCTTTACTAAAGTGATGTTCTTTGACCTTAGCTTCCTGACTTGCTTGTCTAGAATGGCTACTAGCTCCTCAACATAAGATAGATCCTCGTCTAGCTGAACAGAAGTGAAATCCAACACATGCGACGGGTCACCATGGTATCTCCGGAGCATAGAGACATGAAATACGGGATGGACTCCGGCTAGGCTGGGAGGTAAGGCCAACTCATAAGCAACCTCCCCAACATGCCTCAAAATCTCAAAAGGGCCAATAAATCTAGGACTCAGCTGGGCACATTAGCTTGATATAATCTGAAGATATTCCCTCTTGTTCAAACAATTAAGTCTTAGAGCTTAATTCCAACATCCGAAATTCTGTGTCAGGCTTGTTTTCATCAAGAGATCACTCAATATTCCTCAAATGCCGTCCTCAAACATGACTGCATAACCTTGCTGGATTCTTACCTTACAACACAAAATCCACAGGACCACGATAATATTTTATGATCAAATTAGCCAAAAATTCAACGAATCGGATGCTCCCATTGCACCTCACGATCTACATAGGTCTCGTTCCAACTTTTACAATACTGACACGACGGAAGAGATGTGCCGATATCCATAACCAACTACTGAATCAACAATTTATTGGGTCTATACTCCTGACAGGATCTATTACCTTGTCCTAAACTAGAGGATGATCCTTTCCTCTATAATATACTTCATATAATCGGTTTGCACTAACCCCAAATCACATAATCTCATCTCACCCAGTACGAACTGCTCAGGCGATAAGCCACATCGGACATAATCAAAAGTCCCACAAGATGATACAATGTGCTAGTAGGCTATTAATTCGTACGTGGTACAAAAGGAAGGCGAACACTAGAGAGAACTATTCAACTCTCACACTATCACGGACCTCCTCAGAAAAATAGGAAACAGAACACATACAAGCAATTATAGATACTGAAATAAACATCACACTGTTGCGGCATGCAACCCGATCCTAAGAGTATACCCATGGCGGCGTGCCACCCGATCCCAAAAATATAACCATGGCGGCATGCCACCCGATCCCAACAATATAACCATGGCGGCGTGCCATCCGATCCCAACAATATAACCATGGCGGCGTGCCATCCGATCCCAACAATATAGACTCACACAAGGAGTCATATGTCGAGCTGAATAGCTCGTCACATCAAAATACTGAATATCGATCATAAGCACACTAAGGTGCATGATATCGGACTCAATGAAAACATATAGCGCTATAGGCTATGAACTCAAGCACAACTGAGGTGCGATATAAGATATGAGTCTCAAGAGCCATCATGCTCATATAACATCACCGCTGAGCGGAACCTCAACACATAAGGAACTTACCAAGCCGTCGCACACTCATATGGCGCAATATATCTTTACTTGAATTAACTAACCGCGAAATAAGACCGCGACTATCCCTCCATAAAGGGCGCATTGCTGGAAGAAGCACAAATGGCCTGATGCAAGGCTCACTTTCACATCTAAATCTACCCACCGACCTTAAGTCTATCCTGGTCGTGCCAAGCTAAGTCAATAATATTTCACAGGTCTATAACCCAATAAGCGGAGTGCCCTCCAGACATAAGTTCTCAAATGGATGATATCACCAAAATCCTCATTCTTGGTTTAAATTTCTAACCAATCAAGTGACTACAAGTCACACCTATACAATCTTCTTGTGGGTCAAGCTCCCACCATCTTCCGAATAATTAAACGGGCTTGCACATCAACCCACCGGCTGCACTAACCCTGAAAAGCGATCAGGAGTCCCTAACCGGGATGCAAGGCCTTTCCCACAGAACACTGACCTCAAGTTATACTGACGTTAATACCCATCTTACTCAAATACTGAGACTCCTCTCATGCTCATCCGAGCTCTTTATATCTCATTCATTGATCCAACTGCGACCTTGGTTCTTACTTTAAATTCCATACCGCTCACTGCACTTCATGTGCCGATATATGATAGACACGATTTCCATCACAACTCTAGAACTGACAATAGGCTAATACTTCATCAATAAGACCTTCCATTTTAACTCACTACAGGAGAGCTATAACAACATACGGAGAATTCTCATAGCCATCGAATATGCCAATATCTAAGTAGTGGTCCAAGCTACCATAACCCTTCCCGAGATCTGCCTACTCGTAACAGGCCCTTAACAGAAGAATACTTCAGAACAACATCAATCACTGCGGCCGACAAGTCTCAAATGCGCCACAAATCACATGCATAACTCGATCACGTTGCATGAACCGATCATTGACATCAATATGCCAACTCAACTATGGCTAATCAATCTACTTCCTTCCAGTTTATCCTGGATTGCCTTAGAAATGTTAATATCTCCCTTCAATACCTAACTTATTCCAACCGCACTCACCCCGAGTGACCTTAAATCATGAGGCCATGCTATCTCACGAACGACGACCATTTCATGTCTCTCAAATACTACACCACAAGTCAAAACATCATAGATCGTTTTGTGCCTTTCTTCATAAGTTGCTTCAAAAGCTTGAGCCTTAAATGTACTTATAGACTCAAAATTTTCAGGCACCACACTTTACCTCTTGAATTCACTAGGACCGCTATTGAGAACCATCCGGTTCTAACTTGCCCCAGTATGTAACCAACTCTACTGAATTTCTTTATAACATATGAATACCCTCTCGATGAAGCACCCAGCGGAATCACTTCCCGCGAAGCCTACACCTATACGAGGCATAAATCATAAATTTTCCCTCAAGTTTGAACATGAGCCAGTAAGCCAAACCATAACATGCATTCAACAATTCATATACTCAAATTACCACTCGTGGTCTTTTTCCGTAGCTGCAATAACCCATTAATACGCTAATATCCAGAATTCACACAGGTTATTAACAATGCAACCCAATATTAAGCGGTGGGACTCTCCCACTTAGCCCAAAGCCACTATTACACGACTCTCGAACACATTAGAACCATTCTCTCGAGTCATTTACCATTATTCAACTGCAACTCACTTGATCCAACGAATATAACCACATGTGCTCTATTAGCACTCTAACATCATAGGGTATGACCTCATCCCAATACAACCAAACATCTTCTCGCTCCATGCACCGAGCATTCTCTACCAACAACATCTTAAAACATACTATGATTCACACACGCCTACGAAGCACCATGTAGCCTTTGTCAAATATTTCCCTGCTGATAATAAAATGCAGAGTTTATTAGGGACACAGGAACATCTAAAGTCCCAACATTATACCATACGAGCCTCAACTCTTGCCCATCCGCAAGTTTTCAAGAACTTTTTGAATAGCACCTAAATACATCGCAGAGGCCAAATATGATGCGACATATGACCCATAATTACATCGTTGATAGTGAAATCCTTTCACTTGACACGAAGCCTTAAGATACATCTTGCTAATCCATGATACTAGCCCTTAACATTCGTACGTCTTCATCATAAAACAAGCCAAAGGCATTCGTTTGGTACATGTCCTTCTTAAGACAGTTAAACTCTTTTTCCCCAGTATCTCTGCTGGCTGAATCCTTCGCTAAATAGATATCTCATATGAACCATATAGTCTTTATTACCACTAACTATCTTTAGATCTATATCCACCTTGTGATTCTACCATTGCTGTGACGATTAGGCAGTTAAGTAAACCTTCTCAAGACCGTACTTATCAACCGAATGTCAGAACCTAGTGCACCCCCATGTGCACAATTGAAGATCTCTCAATTCTCTTGCATTATCGATATGGATGACACGCGGTAATAATGGTTGAGTAAATTCTTGACTCCCTTGAGATCTCTCTGTAGCGTCACGAACCGTCGGCGCATACTTGATACCGAGCGCGAAATTTCAATACACGAGTGGATGCAAAAGAACATATGACATAGGCTCCAACTGAATAAATGGCGAACGATAAGGAATTCAAAGAATTGAAGAGTCTTCCTAAACAGTTACATAGCCCCTCGTAGATAAATACAGACGTCTCCGTATCGATCAACGAGAATCTAAGTAACCGGTCTGTGTCCCGTGACTCCTATGAACCTAGAGCTCTGATACCAACTTGTCACGACCCTAGTTCACCAATCGTGAACATGTCGTGATGGCACCCAGTCCCCACGACTAGGTAAGCCTAACACATTGCGGAAAATACACGTTTATGAACTTTAAACAAGAAATAGCGGAATATAATATAAATAGGAATGTAATCCGTGCCGCTTGGCACATACACTCGTCAAACACACTATGTAAAAATACCACCAAGACCCGGAATCCCACGGGCAACACAGACTAAAAGAGAATATACAACTGAGGCTCTATGTATAAAGAGTATCTAACAACGAAGTGAAGGAAAGATATCTACTAGTACTAATAGAATAGAAGGAAGGCCTCCGGATCCACGGACGTAGCAGATCATACCTCGAGGTCTCCCAAAACACTGCTGAATCCTGATATGAGTCTGTCCTGATGTACCTGGATCTGCACAACAAAAGTGTGCAGAAGAGTAGCATGAGTACACCACGACGGTACTTAGTAAGTGCCAAGCCTAACCTCGATGGAGTAGTGACGAGGAAGGTCAGGGCCCTACCGAGAGAACAATAACATAATGAATAATAATAATAAATAGTTTAAATGATAATAATTTCCGCAATAACAACAATAAAATGATTACTGCAACCGTCTACAATTTAAGCTAACAACAAATAACCAACTCAATAAAACAAGTCCGGGACCTGTGGGAATTGAACCCACAGTCCCATTTTCAGTACCCCTGGGTCTCCGGGAATCGAACCCGTAGCCCATGTCTCAATAATATCTCAATAACTCAGGATCTCCGGGAATCGAACCCTTAGTCCCTACAAATAACTCAGGATCTCGGGAATCAAACCCGTAGTCCCTACCAATAACTCAAGATCTCAGGAATCAAACTCGTAGTCCCTACAAATAACTTAGGATCTCGGGAATCGAACCCGTAGTCCCTACCAATAACTCAGGATCTCGAGAATCGAACCCGTAGTCCCTACAAATAACTCAGGATCTCGGGAATTGAACCCGTAGTCCTTACAAATAACTGAGGATCTCGGGAATCAAACCCGTAGTCCCTACAATTAACTCAGGATATCGGGAATCAAACCCGTAGTTCCTACCAATAACTCATCAATAAACTTCGGGTCTCTGGGAATCGAACCCGCAACCCTTGGATCTCCGGGAATTGAACCCGCAGTCCACAAGCACATCAAATAAAGGAATACACAGAGAGAATAAATTATGCTTATCTATAACTTCACCGAAAAATAGTGCAAATAAATTTCAAGAAGTTCAAATAAGACAATTAGGCAACTAAACAGTTAAGTACTACCTAATCATGCTTTTCTAACTACTACCGGGTAAAATATCAAATTAACAGCTAAAGACAGGAATATCACTCATCGAACATTTTAAATAACGTATGTGTTCAACAACCAGCGCATGTACACGCCCGTCACCTCGCGTACAAGGCATTTAAACTATCACATAATATCATAGGGGTGGAAATTCCCCCACACGAGGTTAGACAAGCCACTTACCTCAATTTCGGTACAAAACCGCTAAGAAATAACCCTCTTGCCACGAATGTCGGCCTCCACAAGTGTAGTATCTGATAAAAATCAATAGAATCACATCAAAATAGGCCAATTGGGCATTACCCAATCAAAATAACTCAAAATACACCAAAACCCACAAGTTGCCAAAACCCGACTTTCGGTACGCTTATCGAAAAATCGCGAAAATTATATATTCGGGTTCCTTATCTCAATACGAGTCCGTGCATATAAAATTTATCGAAATCGGACTCCGTTTGCCCATTCAAATCAAAGATTTCCTAAATTTTAGGCCTAGGGCTAAATCCTCCATAAATTACCCCAAATTCCTCCATTTTCATGATATAATTGCATAATATTATCAATATTAATCATAAGATGAGTCCATAGATGATTACCTGATGATTTCCCTTGAATCTCCCTCAAACATTGCCCAAATCGCCTCTTAAGCCGAGACCCAAATGTTGGAATGTTTCTGAAATTTTCTAACTTCTGATACAATTAACTCTCTGCGATTT
Source organism: Nicotiana noctiflora (assembly GCA_032618575.1). Lineage (NCBI taxonomy): Eukaryota > Viridiplantae > Streptophyta > Magnoliopsida > Solanales > Solanaceae > Nicotiana > Nicotiana noctiflora. The sequence goes on along the minus strand of JASVEL010006110.1, from coordinate 12,212 downwards.
CCGCTTCTGCGAACAAAATTCCGCTACTGTGAGCCCGTATCTGCGACCAACTGGTCGCTTCTGCGATCCCAGGCCTAACTGGCCAACCCCGCTTCTGCGAGAAAAGGACCGCTTCCGCGCGTCCGCTTCCACAATTGGACAACCGCTCCTGCGAGAATTCCCGCTTCTGCGCACCAGATTCCGTTTCTGCGGACCCGCCTAGGCGATAAATCCTCCGCTCCTGCGGATCTCCCTAATCCGCCTCTAGACCGCTTCTGCGTAACACCTTTCGCACCAGCGACACCGCCTCAGCGGAACAATACCCGCTTCGGCGAACACAAGCGCTTCTGCGCTCCTCAGTCCGCTTCCGCGGGCTCGCCTCCGCGCCCATATTTCCGCAGGGGCGAAAATGACAGAACCAGAATACTTCAACCTGCAATTTCCATGCTTTCTCCCGTTTAACCATCCGAAAATACCCCGAGGCCCCCGGGACCCCAACAAAAACGACAAACATATCCCAAAACGCGATACGAACTTATTCCAATCATAAAAACTCGTCTAACAACATCAAAACCCATAATTCACATCGAATTCAACCCTAAATTTCTTAAAACCTTCCGAATTGCACACTCGATCTAAAACCCGACCAAACGACGTCCGAATGACCTGAAAATTTACGAACATATCCAAAATCACATAACGAAGCTACAGAAATTGTCGGAATTCCATTTCGACCACCGGATCAAAATCTCACCTATCGATCGGATTCGCCAAAATTTCAAACTTCGGCATTTCAAGCCTAATTGACCTACGGACCTCCAAAATACATTCCGAACGCGCTCCCAACCCCGAAATCACCTAACGGAGCTAATGGAACCATCGTATTTCCGTTCCGAGATCGTCTTAACACAAGTTCCGGCTACGGGCCATTTTCCAACTATAAAGCTTCTAGTTAGGGACTAAGTGTCCCAAAACACTGAAATTCCAGAACCGAACCTCCCGGCAAACCACAATAGCAGAAATGAACGTAGGGAAACAGTTAAATTGGGGATTGGGGCGTAATTTTCTAAAACGACCGGCCGGGTCGTTACACTCACTATCTCACGAATGAATATCTCAGCCAATCGCGCAGAGGAGTATATAGTAAACACAAGAATGAAGTGAGATGACATGGTCATATATATAAATCGTATTAGTATATGAAAAGATTATATAGTTAGGAGTCATTGATGAAAGAATTGAGGCACTTGATTTTACCTCTTACCTCTGAGAAGTAAAATTGTATATAATTACTTAAGTTTACTCGTAAGTAATTGCTATATTAATTATAGAACCTTATTAGTCAATGCATTTTGACTAATACGATCATTATAGATAGTAGGATAATCGTAGGGTATAATATCTAAGTTTAGTCCATTTTACCTGTTATGAGATTCTTAGTAATTATTAGTATCATGCTGGATTTGTCATAATCGTATAAAAGCTGAATTTTTTTATAGTAATTACTTTTATGGTAATGTACTCCTAGCTGATATTAAAAAAATCTTTACCCTAGGTCTGTATCCTCATAATCTTTCGTATCAATTAGAATATTAATACGATCATATACAATAATTTTAATACCAGTCATCGTATTAAAAGAGGTAAAGATTCTATAGTATTTAATCTTACTAATAGTATGATAACGAACATTTACAGATAATCTTCTTTATCAGATCACTTTAATCGTTGATGATATTATTTTACTGACCTATTAACCTGATGGACGGGTATTTAGTGACGGAAGTTACCACATGATTATATTTGATATCGTGTGGATATTATAAATAACCGTATTAACCTTATTGTTCACTTATATAACGGTCCACTAAGGGGTTTAATATATAGGCTTCATATACTAAATATATATTACTATATATTTTTCCTCAATGTAAAATAGTAATGTCAAAATAGTTGTCAAGTTTATTTTGATTAGTCATACAATTATCACTCTAGGTGACATTGGCCACTCTCATTTCTACAAAATTATGTCACAAAAATCCTTGTGGATCAGATTTTGTGACATCTTGGGGATTTACTTCATAATTTGACTCCATTTATGACATGTTCATGTCAATTTTAAGTGAGGTCATGGAAAAGAGATCCTGGAAAAGAGATCCGAAATTCGTTGACGATGATATAATACTATCATAGGCATGATATACGTTCATCATAGGACCTCGAGTAAATTTATGAAGTTCTCCAAGTCTTATGGTGTGTAATGTAATTCACGTTCCAAGAATTTCTCCAAGTCTTATTAATATAATAACAGAAAAAATCAGATAAATACACACCATAAAACTTGGAGAACTTACGTATTCCCTTGTAAGAATATGAAATACAATTAAATATTGATCGTTCTAGTTATAAATAATTATAGTTGGACTAATATCAAGATTTGTAAATAATCAGTTTTTTACAAGGGTATTGAATAGATTTCCATTAATATAATCAACCAATTTTAATTGAAATAATCAGTTTCTTACAAGGGAATAACCACTTATGATCGTAGACTAGTGGGATTTTTGACTCGAATATAATTTTCTTTGCTAGGTTATATTAGTTAACCCAAATCGTATAAGTGCATTGGTTATATAAATTAATGTGGTAAGAATAATCGTAGCTAAACGTCTTCTTAGACAAATCTTTCATTTTCTCCCTATAAGAATGATCATTGTGGTAATTATCACTAACGTGTCTATATTTTAAACCATGATTAGCCTAGGTTTATATAACCTAGCTAAAGGGGGGATTTCCTCGACTGTGTAGTATTAGACAACTACGGATATGAAATCTCCGTGATATGTTTTTGAGTATGCAATCTTTTTTCTCCTTGTTTTTTCAGTTCATATATGATTATCGATATATAAACGGAAGTTCTTATGACTACAATCGTATTAGTCCAAGAAATAGGGCGCATTTGCCACTTCGATGCTTGTCCATTTGGAAAAGAAGATCCTTACACATCCTTAGGAATTCCAGATAATCAAATAAAAGTGCAACTTGGTGCTATTCACCACAATTGACTATACAATCATATTCATAGTGAATTTTCTATATAAGCACACACTTCCATTAGTGACTAGGACCCTATATTCTATATAAGCACACACTTCCATTAGTGACTAGGACCCTATATTAAGTCAATCAGGTATTAATATATTAAAGTATTTAAGTATGACTATATTACAATTAGTGGACGCATATAATAGGTATGTCCATACGATTATTAATATACTAGAATCATGGATTTGTACACTTAATCGTAATATTAACTATTTGACTCGGAGCGTTATGTAATCTCTAAAAGAAGTTAAAATAATCCTTAGTTTAAAGGAATTTGATTCAGTATGAAATTTGAATAACCGTATTATGTGTCCATACAAATAACACTCTCACGGATAAAGACTTATTGAAACACAAATACTATATGAACGTAAGAACATAAGTCTACTGACTTAAGAGTATCATGACTACATTTAAATAATTATTTAAGCAAAGGTGAGAGAAATATACTTCTTTCATTACTCTTGTCCTGGAACAAGAGTAAAATAATACGATTGTTGTAATTACTATCAAAGAATTAATAATACTTTTAAAAATCGTTTATAATTTACTTACCCTCACCTTTGCTTAAATAATTATTTAAATGGAGATACCATGCTTGATATTATCATCTTTTCCTTCTAGTAAAAGTCCAATAAAATGATATATACCTATTATACTGATGACTACAATACTATTTTTAAAATTATTTACGTCATGTCCACTATTGACTAATAATTCAAATGAGTATTCTTTGAACGAATATTAATTCCACATAACTCATTATAGTAAACGTTTGTATTTTTAAGTTTATCTACCTTCATACGATTGTTGCGAGTTATATTCTTAACGGATTGGGCAAGTTGCCTATTGTCACCACCCCAAACCCGGTCGTGATGGCGCCCAGCACACTGCTAGGCCAGCCTGACCAATCAATAACAATAACAGAGCTAGGAGCTCGCCTTATCCCATTTAAGCATATCAATTATAAACAACAGTGATAATATACATTCAAACAGGGAACCAAGTCCCAAAACATACCAACTCTCATAGACCGAAGGGTCAAGAGTCAGGAGCCTCTAATGAACATAAGTGTAATAATGGTTTACAAGATACCAAGTGCGGAAAGAAATAGCAATACAAAATCAAAAGACAGTTAGAAGGAATATCGGGTCCTGCAGACTCTGCAGCTACCTCGAATATCCTACAGAAGTCGCCTCGAACAGCTACCCGGATCATTGCTGCTGAGAGGTACCTGGATCTGCACACAAGGTGTAGGGAGTAAAATGAGTACTGCCAGACTCCGTGGTAATAAACAGGGGTAAGACAGTGCAGATAAGAAACCCGCAATAAAGCACTATGTAAAGCTGTAATCGAATACCCTGTCACAGAATCGATATCAACTGTACCTGTACAAATAAGTACCAACAAACAGCATAACAGCTATCAGATGTAGCTAAATGCAATGCAATGCATGATATGACCGCTACGGCGCGTAGCCCAATCCAATTTAGGTACCCGTGCTCACTGTGGGGGTTCAGACTCCGGAGGGGCTCCTACAGCCCAAGCACAATATTACTGCGGTGTGCAGTCCGATCCAATATATATACCGCTACGGCGTGCAGCCCGATCCACTACCAGTCAGCTAATATGCAAATACAGCCTCGCAGGCTCAAAAGTAGTTTTGAAAACGTTTTTTATCATTTTTCAGTTGGAAAACAGTAATATCAAGTTCCGGAGGTTGGAAATAGCATGATAACAGAAATAGCTACGGACTGGTAGTAAACTAGCATGTCAATATCACAAGACAATGATAACGATCCTCGGGGGATCCAATAACTGGCTCACAGCCCACAAGTATACTCAACCGTCCAAGAAGGAGGTTCAACGACTCAAGAGTAGCCAATATCACAATATAGTATGCAACCATCCGAGAAGGAGGTTCGACGGCTTAAGAATAACCAATATCATAACACAGTAACAACAGGCCTGACTAAGCTATAGTCCTCAATTCACAATCGACCCCGCACTCAAAAGAGAGTACGTGTCTCGTCGCTATACATCGTCCCAAAGTGGTATACCGGGGTTTCGAACCCGCTGGTCATCACCCACATCTATTACTCACCTCAATACAGCGCGACGACTACTTCGCAATGCCCTTGCCACGAGAATCAAGCTCCGCACGCATAGAATCTGATCAAATACAGTAAATACACATCAAATTAGACCAATGGAACCCAGTCAAAACAACTCAATTTACACCGAAATCCACAAAGTTGTCAAAACCCGACTTTCGGTACGCTTCTCGAAAAATTACAAAAGTCACATATTCGAAATCCTCATCTCAATACGAGTCTAAGCATATAAAATTTACCAAAATCAGACTTCATTTGCCCACTCAAATTAGTGATTTTCTTCAATTATAGGCCTAAGGCTCAAACCCACCTTTAATATTCTATTTACATGGAATTAACCAAGGATTTCATGTTAAAATGATGTAATTAAGCCACAAAACTTACCTCCGACGAAACACCGATGATTTCCCAGCAATCTCCCGTGAGTCTCTCTCTCTAGAACTCAAAAATGGTGATTTGGGGTGTTAAACCCGTGACTGGTTCTGTTCTGGTTTTAATTTCACTGCCAGACCATTCCTTCTATGCGATCGCAATGCACCTATGCGATCACATAGAGTTAAATTTTCCTGCCAATTTCCCCTTCTATGTGATCGCAATGCACCTCTACGATCGCATAGCACAATCTTCCGGGCATCCCCTTTTCTTCTCTGCGATCGCAGCACTGGTTATGCGATCGCAATGTGCAGTCTGATAAGCATATGCGATCGCACCCCTTGCTATGCGATCGCATAGCACATTTTCCTCATCCCTCTAGGCTCTTCTATGCGATCGCAATGACTCTATGGGATCGCATAGAGCAATCACAGTCTGTAATTTTTTCTGCAGGAACTTCATAATCAAAACTTGCCCGTTAGGCATCCGAAATGATCCCGAGACCCCCGGGACCTCAACCAAAGCCACCAATACATCACATTACCTCATTCAAACTTGCTCGAAACATAAGAACACCATCCTAAACATCATAATCACCAATTACACACGGATTCAAGCCTAAGTTTCTTCAAAACTTCTGAAACTAACATTCGATCAAAAACCCGATCAAACGACGTCCGAATGACCTGAAATTTTGCGGACATATCCAAAATCACATAACGAAGCTACAGGAATTGTCGGAATTCCATTCCGACCACCAGATCAAAATCTCACCTACCGTTCGGATTTCGCCAATAATTCAACCTTAGCCAATTCAAGCCTATTTCTACACCGGACCTCCAAATTCAATTCCGATTGCTCCCCTAAGTCACAAATCACCTCCCGGAACTAATCGAATCATCAGAATCCAATTCTGAGCCCTCTAACTAAATAGTCAACTCTAGGTTGACTTTCCACATTCAAGTTTCCTTCAAAAAGGCTATATGCCTCATTTTCAATCCAATTCACTCCTAACTCACCCGATAGACTCTAACACTGATATAAAAGCATAAAACATGTAATTACAACATAACGGGGTGGTAATTCCCGTGACGATAGGCCGGGTCATCACATTCTCCCCAACTTAAACAAATGCTCGTCCTCGAGCGGACCCAGAGTTGTACTAGAAGCAACCCAATAGCTAAATGACCTTACCAAGCATATAATCGGGCGATCACACGTCACCCTATCTCTCATAATTCCGAAAACACCATATAGCTGAAATCTCACAGACCACCTGAACCATAAACCACATTGCACTTTCCGAAGTCATATACCAATTGCTAATCCCATGCCTATACTCAGAGTACACACGATCCATCTGTAATAGCCATACTCGCCACTTCGGGTGTGATCACGTGATGTATCAAACAACCCAATCACTCGAGACGATAGTCTCTAGCCACAAGAACTGGCTACAATAACCACACACTAGCAGTAAGAACCTTTCTCATTAGATAGAGTCTTATTCCAACACCTTCATATCATGCCAACGGCAACCGCACACGCGATATATCGAACCAATCTCTCAGGTCAATCATTCATGAATTCTCTCAGGTCAACCATTCATGAATCCATTTCCCTTTTAATTGATACTACAACAGAATTCGGAGCCAAATCTCGATATTACCTTTCTAACCAACTGAAATCACATATACTCACCTCATTATTGGCTCCAACGATCATTTCGATTAAACACACCGCACTGGTGATATGACACCTCAACACCGGCCTAAGCCACGACGAGCACAACACAGGCTCCAATAATAAACGTCTGAACATACTCAAATCATGACAACCGACTCAAACAAAAGAGTTGTAATTCAATTCCTCTATACCATCACAACATAGAACTGAGATCCCGTCTCACATCATAGAGTACCTGAGAGGTCATAACATCACGTTGCCTTGCCACGATTCGTGATTCTATACAAACACTATTACTCATGAAGCACCTCAAGTTACCAAGCTCAAAACGGTCAGCCAAGCACAGATCTAGGTCTGAACCCAAGCAAGTAACCTCACCCACGGTGAAACAATTAATGTATGCTATCAAATCCCGAAAGGACACAACCGATGTGCCATTCGCCAAGCGATACTCAATACGGACTTTTCCTCAGAAGCCAGGAAGTATTGTATACCAGGTAACATATAACCAACTCTATTTTTGCATTACACTATTGCGGCGTGCAACCCGCTCCAATGACATACCCGGTGGCGGCGTTCCACCCGATCCAAATACCATACTTGTGGTGGCGTGCCACGCGATCCAAATAACCCTCGCCAAAGAAATGCGCGTCGAGTCAAGTTGCTCATTATAGGAAACATATATAGCCTCAAGCTCGGCCACAAGAAACGCATCCGACAAAGTTCCTCAATACCAGAACTAAATCAATGGTAGAAACCTCTGCACTGATATCCGCCACGAAGGCCCAACTGACAAAGCAATACCCACCAGCCATCCACTTGTCCTGAGGTACAACTACCCCGCTGGAGCATACTCTGATGCACTCTGCTACGTAATTTGTGCTATTCCATCATAGTCCATATCACATTAGTCTAGACAACCTGACCCATGACAACCAGTCAGCAATCAAGTATCAAAATCCGAATTTGTCATATCAAGTTGAGAGAGAGCCACTAAGGCTTCCAATTTCCAATAACTTCTGAACGGTGCCGATACACACGATATACCACGGCTGCGTAGGCGGGTTACGAGAACTTCTAGTCTCCAACACATATATAACACATGAATCACCCTGCCTGATTCCGTACTTCACTATACAAATACATAACGCACATCATGCGTCCATTCATACCACAAAAGCCATTCAGAAATTTCCTTATGCCATTTACAACTCAATCATCAATGTCAATCTAACAAGAGGATACCACCACACCACTAAATATTATCCGTTTATATTACCTGGCCCTTTTTGGACCATATTCCCAGCTAATTCACTAGAATAGTTGTACAATTTTCCTTAATCACCAGAAAGATCGATTCTTAAATCACCTGGAGCTGCCCGCGCTGCTCAATAATTTTAATGACTTCCCATATATTATGAACTGATCTCAAAACCTTGAATATTCCATTATCAACTTTCCATATCACATCGCATATACCATATCACACCAGGATAACATGGAAATTCATATCCCCTCTCCTACGCCGCAAACATCGGTTTACTCAACTAGTCAAGGCCTTTCATGATCCGATATAGAGAAAACTCATTACACATTCCAAGCTTTACATACCAATAGGAAATACACTCATTTTCAAACCACGGTAAAACACATCATAAACTCTTTCCCCCAATTACATTGCATAAATTAAACTGCCAGGACAGAGTCCTTATACCCATATCGAGTTACACAACTGCCAACACTCAAAAGCTTTATTGCACAATATCTGCGAGACTCATTACTTGAAACATATACCAGGGATTAATCATATTCTTTCTCATACCGCTTCGGTTTATTAACAAGTTGTTCCATTTACCCAGTTTCCTTTCTAATTCATCTTTAATTTAATATTAGCCTTTACTGTAGCACCATAATATAGCAACTCATGTTACCACACGAGACTCGTACATAATACCACACCGTCTAAGACCCATAGGCCACTGAATACTCTCTCAATGTCTCCTAGAAAGACCACATTCTACAATACTTTATTTTGAAGAACTTCTTGCGATTTGAATTCGTTATCATCACCTTCCAATAAGGTTACATAAAATCCCATCATTCATATAATATAACACAAGTCTTGATCTCTTCTAACGAAACCACCGTCTTGAGCCACATGTACCATCTTAAGACACCTGACTGTTACAAGCAAAATCTTGAACACCGTCAAACAATTATCGGGCGTCATTCACCCTTATTCAGATGTAATTCAACTGTCTTATTGAATAAAAATAGTCGTGCCTTGCTAGATCTCTGACACCGCAGAACATGATTACATACAAATACAATTAGCTATCTTTCTTTTCTATACACCGAACATTCTTTACCAACATCAGTTCCAAACATCATAGTATTTCTTCACATCTACGAAGCACCACAACCTTTATCAAAATTTCCCAACATACCTAGAGACAGAACCAACACAGCACACAACAGTGCAATCAGTTACTCAACAACAACCTCCCCAACTTGGCTCGGAGCCATACATCAAATCACTTTTAGCCACTCATCGCATCCTTACTCAAATGATGCCACAATGTTCTAGTTAGATTAAACGCAAGTCATTTACAAGCTTCGGCGGAGATTCGAATCATCAGAAATATTAACTCTTTTGCAATTCTTGTATTCATTCACACACAACAGTTAAGCCCACTCTTTAGGTGACAAAAATCTTTCTAAGTCCCAAACTTTCCAAAAATTTTGATAGAGTTTCCTTTGTAATTTGGCGTATCCACCTGCCAGAGAATCACCAACCATCCTAGCAATACATTCACAACTCGACAAGACGTCACAATGCATATCGACAACATTAGTCTCAATACTACACAAATCATATTATCATAATTGTTACCTGAACATGCGTTGTACCTGCTCAAATCATAACATATATCAAATATATTTCAATTACACATGAGAATCAACCCACCTACTTCTTCTCAATTTAGCATTTCAGTGCAATACCTTCCACCAGGATACACATAGCATAATCAATTTAGTCTTCCTCAGTCTGAACTCGTTCCACTACACATAAGGCACTTTACCTTTCAATTAAGAGATATGATAAATATTCACCACGCCCATAGCTCAGGGCTACACAACAGATTAGATAAGAGTCGAACAATTAACAGCTCATCCATTAGTAAGCCTCCCTAATACTCTACAGATCGGCACAAGGCCCCAAACATGGCTACTAGCCCAAGTACATAGATATAAGCCCAGTCTGAGTCATTTTACACAGTAATTTATCAATCGGGAAGGACCAAGTCCAAATCCCCAGTCACAATACCACCACGCTCGTCACATGACGAGTGTTTCGTCTCAGCATAACACTGTATAGTGCAAATACAGGGTTTCAAACCCTCAGTACCTTATCTATTGCCATCACTCACAAAATTAGCACCTCGATGCTCAAGTCATAGACAAAGTCCAGCCTCAAGTCCTCCCGACTGGCCTAACATGAACTCACAGAGATTATATCTCGCCCCTCAATCGGGAAATCACAAGCCATAAGGCAATTTATATTACTGACCGCTCGATGCGTACACATACGTGTGGAAGGAATATCAAAAAGTGTATCTCAAGCTGAGTCAAGTACGCACGATAAGAATTCCAAGAAATGTGGAGTGTTTCCTAAAGGTTCGCAGTCTCCCGAGGATAAGTTCAGGCGTCCCCGTACCGATCCATAAGACTCTACTAACCGGCTCAAGACTCTTGAGGCCTAGTAAACCTACGCTCTGATACCAACTTGTCACGACCCCAAACCCGGTCGTGATGGCGCCCAGCACACTGCTAGGCCAACCTGACCAATCAATAACAATAACGGAGCTAGGAGCTCGCCTTATCCCATTTAAGCATATCAATTATAAACAACGGTGATAGATATTTATCAAACAGGGAACCAAGTCCCAAAACATACCAACTCCCACATACCGAAGGGTCAAGAGTCAGGAGCCTCTGATGAACATAAGTGTAATAATGGTTTACAAGATACCAAGTGCAGAAAGAAATAGCAATACAGAATCAAAAGACAGTAGGAAGGAATATCGGGTCCTACGGACTCTGCAGCTACCTCGAATATCCTACAGAAGTCGCCTCGAACAGCTACCCGGATCATTGCTGAGAGGTACCAAGATCTGCACACACGGTGCAGAGAGTAAAATGAGTACTGCCAGACTCAGTGGTAATAAACAGGGGTAAGACAGCGCAGATAAGAAATCCGCAATAAAGCACTATGTAAAGCTGTAATCAAATACCCTGTCACAGAATCAATATCAACTGTACCTGTACCAACAAGTACCAGCAAAACAGTATAACAACTATCAGATGTAGCTAAATGCAATGCAATGCATGATATGACCGCTACGGCGCGTAGCCCAATCCAATTTGGGCACCCGTGCTCACTGTGGGGGTTCAGACTCCGGAGGGGCTCCTACAGCCCAAGCACAATATTACTGCGGCGTGCAGTCCGATCCAACATATATACCCCTGCGGAGAGCAGCCCGATCCACTACCAGTCAGCTAATATGCAAATACAGCCTCACAGGCTCAAAAGTAGTTTTGAAAACTCTTTTATCATTTTTCAGTTGGAAACACTAATATCAAGTTCCAGAGGTAGGAAATAACATGATAACAGAAATAGCTACGGACTAGTAGTAAACTAGCATGTCAATATCACAAGACAATGATAACGATCCTCGCGGGATCCAATAACTGCCTCACAGCCCACAAGTATACTCAACCGTCCAAGAAGGAGGTTCAACGGCTCAAGAGTAGCCAATATCACAATATAGTATGCAACCATCCGAGAAGGAGGTTCGACGACTCAAGAATAGCCAATATCATAACACAGTATCAACAGGTCGGACTAAGCCATAGTCCCCAAATCACAATCGACCCCGCGCTCCCAAGAGAGTA
>JASVEL010006109.1:0-79309 GCA_032618575.1 Nicotiana noctiflora | reverse complement strand
TGCGGGTTCAATTCCCTAATGTGAATAGAAGGGGACAACGGTGGCTCTATACATCAAGAATCTCTATACAACGAGTAAGGGAAATAACTGATATCACTAATGTGAATAGAAGGGGACAACTAGCAACAGAGATACTAGGGGAAGTGAGTTTAACTGTCCTAAGAAGGACATGTACCAAATGAATGTCTTGAGTTGTCTTATGATCATGGCGTTCAAGCGATAATGGTTAGTATTGTGGATTATCAGGATGTATCTTATGGCTTGCGCCAAGTGAAAGGGGTTCATTATCAACGATCAACTTGTGGGTCATGTGTCATATCAGATTTGGCCAGCAATGTATTTTAGTGATATTCAAAAGTTCTCTAAAACTTGTATACGAGTAAGAGTTGAGAATTGTATGGGATGATGTTGGGACCTTTGACGTTCCTATGTCCATAATAATTCTATATTTAGTAACAACAGGAAAGTTGAATCGATTTCAGAATACTCGTAGTGCTCCAGTTAATCGGTGCACTCTCATAGGATAATCATCTTTTAATGCACCACTAGCATGGGATTCCTTAAATGGTTATTCTAGTTATCTGGCATAGACTCAGTATGAGTGGCCGAACTGTGGATGAGTTGTTATGCATGTGATGATAGTGGAAACATCATGAGAAGTTGTCCCGAACTTAGGAGAAATCTATTTCATCAGAACACACAGTCTACACACTCCATTATAGTTACCAATTTACATACGCTACAAGTTAGAGATGGAGAACGAATGGGTAGATGGCGCCTAAGAGGTAGATGCCCGACCCATTGATATAACTACTATAGTGTGGCTGAGGCCACTACACTAAATGGTGTCATTACATGTACAATGCTGATTATTATAAAAAGATATTTTTTCTTAACTTGATTTGGTTTTGAAAAATCGAGGTGAGTCCTTTAATGTGCTCCGCTCATGAGTGAGCTTTGTAATCCTGAGATCTACTCTTGTGAATACTCACGTTGGGATATTATATTGAGATAGCTATCCCTATCATTATGTGTTGGTCACAAAAAATAATAATAATAAATATATATGATTCTAAAAGTGACTTTCTATTACTTACTACAGTGGGTTTTCATGTAATTTCAGGATAATTTATTTCAATTGTCAGTTATATGCCCTATCGGAATGAGGGTTCATTATATGTTGTGATTCTCTTTGATGAAAATTATTGAAAAGAGAAAGAAAGGAAATGAAAATGTTCAGTTGGCGCAATGTGCAAATACTTGTGATTCAGAGTTGAGGGTGATATTCTTGAATAATTATATGATGTGAAATGCTTTAAACCAAGCTAGAAGCTACGGTGGATGTTATATAAGGACAAGGTCCTGGCGGTGAAAAGTTATATGTTTAAAATTCTCATTTTATGAAATTTAAAATTTTGTACTATCTTTTAAATGGGAGTCATGCATGTTAGGCTTATTTGACAATTCTTGTGTATTTTTTGTTAATATTCAGTTATTTTTGTGTTATAAACATTGAGTTTTAGCCTACGAGATGGGCGCCCAGGTGGTGTTAAATGTGACTCGTCAATTCGAGTAAGTAATTATGAGATCTTCATGCTTCGTTGTGAGTAAAGTGGAGGTCTGAAATAAGATGTTTGTTAACATAAGTTTAATTGGCAATGTTGTGATTTATGAATAACTATTTTGGCCAGAGACATGGTTATTAGCATACGGATGATGTATTTTATGTCCAGATATCATCATGATAATGCAACGCTTATAATCATGAGATTATTGTTATTGATATATACATTGTGGTGTTTCATTGGGTTGTGGATGTGTTGTTAGGAGTTGTTTTGGTGTTACTCCGGCAGGTGGATAGGCCCAATTACAAGGGAGGCTCTGCCGAAATTTCTGAAAAATTTGGGAGTTAGAAAAATTTGAAACATTAAGATGTGCGAAGAAAGAGGTAAGTTATGTTGTGCCTTTGAGGACGAATGACCCTAAGTGTGGGAGACTGTAACATCCTGGAGAAAATAATTTCGAAGTAATTAAGCTCTATTAAAAGTTGAAGTATGTTGAAATGAGACTAATGCAGTGTGACAATGTAAAAATTCAGGCCCTATAATGAATGTTAAATGTTGAAGTTTGGGTATTTTCCTAAGATTATGGACTAAGGATGAGGTGAAACCTTTAGTTAAGTTGAATGATCAGTTATAGAAATTTTCTTGAGAAGGGTTTTATTCGGCCTTGTATATCACCTTGGGGGTGCTTCTATCTTGTTTGTTAAAAATAAGGATGGTTCCATGCATATGTGTATTCATTATCACCAGTTGAACAAGGCTATAGTGAATAACCACCATCTTCTGCCTCGTACTGATGATCTGTTGACTAGCTTCAGGATGAACGTGTATTTTCTAAGATTGACTTATGCTCAGGTTACCATCTGTTGAAGGTTCGGGAGCCGGCTATCCCTAAGATTTGCTTCAGGACTCAATATGATCATTATGAGTTCCATGTATGTCATGTGGGCTGACTAATGCCCCGACGATTTTTGTGCATCGAGTATTTCGGCAATATCTTTACCCTTTGTTATTGTCTTTATTGATGAAATTGTGGTGTATTCTCAGAGTCGGGAAGATCATGAGCAGCACCTGAGGACATTGCTTCAGAATCTGAGAGAAAAGAAATTTCATGCAAAAATTTCAAAATGTGAGTTCTAGATGTATTAGGTGGCATTCTTAGGACACGTGGTATCGAATGAGGATATTTGGTTGATCAAAATTTGCGCTACAGAGGGTGGTTAGAGTTGTTGTAAGGAATATGACATCAGTATCTTGTGTCACCCGAGCAAATGCTAATGTAGTGGCCGATGCTTTGAGTCATCGGGAAGAGCGTTTGGGAAGTTTGACTTACCTACCAACATCAAGAGGCCTATGGCAATGGATGTTCAAGCCTTTGTCAGCCAGTTGTGAGGTTGGATCTTTCAGAGCCTAGTTTAAATTTTAGCTCGGTGCCCCAACTATGAGCAGGTTAATTATGAGAACCAAAGACCTAGTGGGTTGGTTTGAGTCTGGTGAAGTTAGATTATTGGGCGCAAACTTGGTTTAGAATATTTTGGAAAAGTTTAAAGTGTTTCAGGATAGACTATGTATAACCTCATCCAGGTAGAATAGTTATGCGAATCGAAAAGTTCGTGATGGTTCCGATACGGTGGAAGAGAAGGTCATGATTCATGTTACACCAATAAAGGGGCATTATGAAATTTTGGAAGAAAAAGAGGTTAAGTCTAAGGTTTATTGGCCCTTTTGAGATATTAAAGCGTGTTGGAGGAGTTGTTTATGAACTTGCACTAGCTCTCAGCTTGACAGGAGTTCATCTGGTATTTCATGTCTCGATGCTCCGGAGATATCATCGTGATCCGTCGCACGTGTTGGATTTCAGTTCAGTCCAGCTGGACAAGGACCTATCCTATGTTGAGGAGCCAGTTGCCATTTTGGACAAGCATATCAGAAAACTAAGGTCAAAGGACATAGCTTCAGTGAAGGTCCAGTGGGGGGGTCAGCCGCCCGAGGAGGCGACTTGGGAAACCCAGCAGGATATGCGCCGTCAGTACCCTCATCTTTGCTTCTGGTATGTTTTCTATGCTCGTTCGAGGACGAACGAATGTTTAAGTGTGGGAGGATGTAATGACCCAACCTGTCATTTTTAGAATTTAAGCCCCGAACCCCTATTAACTGCTTCCCCAAAGTTCATTTATGCTATTTTGGTTTGCCGGGACATTCGGTATTAGGATTCAGAGTGTTTTGGGACACTTAGTCCCTAAATGAGAGGTTAATAGTAGAAAAATGGCCCGTACTCGGAGCAGTGTGAAGACGACCTCGGAATGGAAATCTGATGGTTCCGTTAGCTCTGTTAGGTAATTTCGGAGTTGGGAGCTTGTTCGGAATGTATTTTGGAAGCTCGTAGCTAATTTAGGCTTGAATTGGCAAAATTAGTATTTTGGCGATTTCCGGCTGATAGGTGAGATTTTGATCCGTGAGTCGGAATGGAATTTCGAGAGTTCATGTAGCTTCGTTAGGAGATTTTGGACTTGTCTGCAAAATTTTAGGTCATTCGTACGTCATTTGGTTGGGTCTCAGATCGAATGTGAGTGTTGGAAGAATTTGATTAATTTAGGCTTGAATCCGTTGTAAATTGATAATTTTTGTGTTTATGGATGTGTTTTGATGATTGGAACAAGTTTGAATAAGGTTATAAGAAGTATTGGTGCTTTTGGTTGAGGTCCCGGGGGCCTCGGGTTAGTTTCAGGGTGGTTTCAGACCATTTGTAGGCCATTTTTAACTGCTGATTTTTGGCTACAGTAGTGCTCTATGCGATCGCGGGGAATTGCTCGCGATCGCAGTGAGCAAAATCTGAGAAAAAAAGCTAATGAATTGCGATCGCGTAGAGTGCTTTGCGATCGCGAAGAAGAAATTTCTGTCGCGCAGGTCCTATTTCGGAAGATCATATCATTTTATCTACAAGGTATTTCTAGGTGATTCAAAAACAAAAGTTGTAGAGAATCGTGTCTAATTTTCAGAAAGCTAAAGAAATTCTAGTTTGGAAATTTGTATCAAAATTGATGGACGTTTCACTATAGGCTGTCCGAGAAGGATCTCTAAAACACATGAATGGATTTGGAAGCTTATATCCCGAAATGTATAAGGATTGAGGAAATGATCAACAAATGAACGTTATAGACCTATGTGTGTAGTTTACACAAAGTAAAACCATTTGTTATTCAGAGTTATGTGTAAAATGTTATGATTATTTTACTGAAGCCTGTCCGGAGGAACCAGAAGTTGTTCACCGCAATCGCGAGGCATTTCCCGCGATCGCGAAGGATAATTTTTGGGCCAGAAATTTGTTCTGCGCGATCGTGAAGCATTTCCCATGATCGCGGTGAACAAAATACCTGGGCAGAATGATTTAAAACATTTCATCTACGAACCAAACCCATTTTTCCATCATTTTTGGTCATTCTTGAGAGCTTTTGGACGGGAATTGAAGGGGTTTTGACGAGAACTGATTAGAGGTAAGTCCTATGAACTAAATACATGATTTTAATGAAGAACCATCCTTGAAATTTATGATAACATAGCAAAATTGTAAGAAATTAAGGCTTGGAGCAAAAACTTTAAATTTGGGATTTGAGGGGCCATTTGTGGTCCGATTTGGGAGATTTTTATATGGTTAGACTCATAAGAGTACGAGGGTTCCGAAAACGTAAAAATATTTCAATTTCGAGACGATGGCTGCAGGGATATTTTGGTCATTTCACCCACTTTCAAGCGTAGTTGTAATTTTATCATTGTAATTAGTTACTTGCGATATTATTTACACTGTGCAATTGGTTTGACTAGATGTTGGCCACTCGGAATCGGATACTCATGGGAAGAGAGTCGTTTCTTAGCGGTTTTGTACCGGAATTGAGGTAAGTGACTTGTCTAACCTTGCGTGGGGGAACCTTTCCCCCTAGGATATTATGTGTTGATTTAAATGTCTTGTACGCGAGGTGATGAGCGTGTACATACGCAGATTGTTGGAAAACCACCTTACTTCAACTGTTCAAATCGTGATATTCTTGTTATTTAATTGACTCAATTGTAATATTTACCTGATATTAGTTAGAGAAGCATGGTTAGTTAGGATTATCTGTCTAAGTGCCTACTTGCCTTAATTGAGCTTCCTGGAACTTGCTGATACTAGTTTTGGATCAAATTGTAGTTATGTATTTCATATTTCTCTGTGTTTTTCCTCTTATATATTGTGTTTGTCTTTGTGGACTGCGGGTTCAATTCCCGAAGATCCAAGGGCTGCGGGTTCGATTCCCGGAGACCCGGAGTTGCTGAGATACAGACCGCGGGTTCAATTCCCAGAGATCCTCAGTTAGTGAGATACGGACTGCGGGTTCAATTCCTGGAGATCCTGAGATATCAAGATGTTGAGATACGGACTGCGGGTTAAACTCCCGGAGATCCGAGGGTAGTTCGATTCCGAAGACCCAGAGATACTGATGTATGGACTGCGGGTTCGATTCCCGGAGATCCTGAGTTGATGAATATAGAGAGGGACTGCGGGTTCAATTCCCAGAGATCTTGGACTCGTTGATTTGTATTTTGGGTTGTGTTTGTTACTCATGTTAGCTTAATTGTAGACGGTTGTAGTATTTACTTTGTTGCTGTTATTTCAGTCTTATACTTATTCGAACTGCTCGATATTATTATTGTTGTTATATTATTATCTCTCGGTAGGGCCCTGACCTTCCTCGTCACTACTCCATCGAGGTTAGGCTTGGAACTTACGGAGTACCGCCGTGGTGTACTCATACTACTCTTCTGCACACTTTTGTTGTGCAGATCCAGGTACATCAGATCAGGCACATTTCAGGTGATTTACCAGCACTTTCAGGAGACTTGAGGTATGATCTGCTATGTCCGCGGATCCGGAGAGTCCCCTTCTAGTCTCATTAGTGATATCAGTTATTTCGCTTATTCTCGTTGTATAGACATTCTTGATATATAGAGCCACAGTTGTACTCTTTCTTAGTCTGTGTTGCCCGTGGGTTTTCAGGTCTTGGTAGTATGTTGCCTAGTGGTATTTGGCGAAGTGTATGTGTCGAGCGGCACTTATTACATTTCATTTACATTATTCCGCTATTACCTTATCTTTTGTTCATGAATTCGTATATTCCGCATCGTATTATGCTTACCTAGTCGCGAAGACTAGGTGCCATCATGACTGGTTCACGATTGATGAACTAGGGTCGTGGCAGAATTACGGTAAAAATAGAGTTCATGATTAATAGAATAACACTGACAATTTGTATGATCATAAACAAAAGGGATTCCGTACATAGGGGAAATCAATACCTTAGTCTTTCTCTTTTTTCTTCACATCACATTCAATTATTTCCTTCAAGTCTTTAGTTTCTTGCAAAAGTTAGTTAGTAGAAATCATCCACAATTATATTCAAAAGTTTGGGAAGCTGATTAAGGAGTATTGTTGGGTTTTGGAAGTTGCAACTGATAGTTTAATTCTCTGTGGGATCGACTCTAGACTTAATAGACCAGATTATATTGACTGCGGCCGTTGTTTGGGCGTGAATCACAAAACAATTATCATAAGCCAACAATTTTAATGATTTGGTTTAGTGTAGGTGGACCTCGCCTTTCTCTACTGATTTCGAGCAGTTTGTTAAGATGCAACAGAAATACAAATAAAAAATCTAAGTCGAGTTCATTAATTCATATGATTCACATTAGCAATTCTATGAAATTATTAACTGACTCAATTTACAGTTAGTTGAAACGCTAAATTGAATCAATTATACACCTACTCAATGCATTATAACATTAGTGATATCCTTTCACATCAACTACAACTATCCAAATCCCAAACAATTAGCTACTCCAAATAAGCTACACTATTACAAGAGTTCAGTTTTTACTTTATGCAATTATAGGATTCATACATGAATAACTATCTAATTAACGTTTTAGGTTTAGTTCATTACAAACTAATCAGTCCAAGTTACAGTCTAGAAAAATATAAAAAAAAAAAACTGAAACTAATGCAGTATATTAATTACATTTGGACAAATATATATCAAGGAACAAATGCACATTTCATTTCAGTTTTAATCTTCAAGGATACATCAAGTAGAATTCGGGTGTACACCTGGAATTTGATTCAAATAACAAGCAAAATCAGAGTCAGCAACAATAGCAACAGCAACCAGAACGC
Organism: Nicotiana noctiflora; assembly: GCA_032618575.1. Lineage (NCBI taxonomy): Eukaryota > Viridiplantae > Streptophyta > Magnoliopsida > Solanales > Solanaceae > Nicotiana > Nicotiana noctiflora. The sequence continues at coordinate 71,542 of JASVEL010006109.1, read as the reverse complement.
AACTGATGGGAATAGGTTCAAAATCCACCCAGAACAACTCTATAATAGCCCAGGAATCAATTTTAACTTAAAAAGTCCATGGAACCAGATTGAAACTCGAAATATTGACCAAATGAAGCTTCAACAACTAAAACAACTAGAGATTGAACTAAGGAAGTGTAGATCAAAAAGCTGGACAGTGAAAACCAACCAAAACCAAATCAAAGGGAACTTTAGGAAAATTTAAAAGCTGGAAGGATTTTAGGAATTTTTCCAGAATTTCTAAACCTCTTTTTCAAGGCATTTGGGTGCCTTTTATAGGCTAAAACTAGGGCAACACTCAGATTTTCTAAATTCCTTTTTTAGTAGCTAGTTATTTTCAGATTAATCCCTCAGTTTTTAACTTGTTAAACAAGTAAATACCTTAAGTTTACTGGACTTTACACTTAGACCCTCTCTAGAAGGATCCAGTGTATTCTTTTAGCTATAAAAGGCCTAAGTTACCCTTGCCCATGTTTTGAATTTATAAAAATACCCTTTACAATACCTACATTACCCTTAAACTAAGCTGAAATTACTACTTACCCATTTTACTATACCAAAAGTGCCCTTAAAACCTTCTTGAATTTACTTGCTAGGATCAGACCCCTCAAACTATTTTACCTTAGTTAAAATCTAACTATAATTGACTAAGGAGTTAAGTTACTCAGCTATATTTGAACTAATGAAATACTAAATTGAAAACTAAACTTAAACTAGCAATAATCTAATTAAACAGGGGCTCAAACTAATTTAATAGCCAACTGGAAGCATAACTAACAACAAAGAAACAAATTTAAAACCAAAAATCAGATTCAAACAGAAGGGCACTCGACTAAACCAAATTAAACTAATCTAATACTTAACAATTAACTAATTGAATGAACACTTAAACTAAACATGAATTTTAACTCAGAAAATAATAAAATCTTATTATATTAAGCTATTAATTAGGTAACTAACGATAGTTAATTAAACAGTTTAAAAACATGAATGAAAAAATAAAATATTAAAAAGAAAATCAGAAGAAGGCTTACCAAGATTGAACTTCTTCAAAAGATTGTCCGAAATTGACTTCCAGTTAATATTATAGATCTATTTCGTTAAAAATAGACCTATAATATTAACTAGGAATCAATCGACTTAAAATCTACGAAATGGCCCAAACAGTATGAACCCTAGATCCAGATTTTGAGGGGGCTGGTTGACTTTTGAGGAGAAACACCCTTATATTCGAGATGAAGGAGTTCACTAGACTGCCTGGGATCAATTTGGACTTTTTTGGTTGAGTTATGTTTTTGGACGAAATTTCGATTGAAGATTCGAACGATTGGGTGGGGATTTGGAGGAAACTAAGGTTGGATTTGTAATGGGGAGGCTGAGACGAGGTAATGATGTTAATTTGGGGTCGATTGGAGTTACGCCGCCGGCAGTGGCGATTCCAGCTGGCGGCGCTGGGTGGAGGGGCGTTGGTGAAAGGCGGGGCCATGGTGGGGTTAGGCGGTGATGGCGGGCTTTACAGGGAGATACGAGGAGGGGGGTTTGGTCTAGGTTTTTCTTAAAATTTTAGGACATCGTTATTTAATATCAAGAATTGATTGTGGCCATTGGATGAGATCAAATGAACGATCCAGATTGAATGACGCTGAAACGGCGTCGTTTGGTAGCCTGGGGATTGGACCGGACCAAAGACGTTTGGGCTTGGGTCAGGTGGGTGTGAGTTTGGTCGATCTGGTCTTATTTTAGATGTTTTGGGCTGGGGTAAGGGTGGCCCAATTTGGGCTTGAGCTGATGGCCCAAACGTGGCCAGCTTTTAATTTGGTGTATTTTCTTATATATATATATATATATATATATATATATATATATATATATATATATATATATATATATATATATATATTTATATATTTATACTGCTGCGGCGCGCAGCCCGATCCCATAATATACACCAGTATTATACTAGTTAATTCTAAGAATTTACTAATTTCTATCTAAAAAAAAGTAAAAGATGTAGAATTAAATTGGTAAAAGGACTATTATTTTTTGTTATTTCTTCTTATTAAATTCTAAATGCAAGCATTCTATTTTTGTATTTTTAATGAATTATATCAATTTAAAATGTATGAAAAAAATAGAATCAAAACACAAAAATTATGCAATTAATTCTTAAAAATTTAAATTATAAAAGAAAAATTCTAATTCTAAATGAATTTGTAGGAGTAAATTAAGCGTGGCAAAAATCACATGCTCACAGTTGCCCCTCTTTGCTCAAATACACGAAGGGTTTTCGGGCAAAGATAAATAAGCACTATGAAGGGATTTTTGCCAGCTTGGCACTCCATGAGAAGCATTTTGAAAACCATTTGACCGAACCCTGTTTCAAAAGTTGCCTACATATCCTTGGCTATAAAGGAATCAGGTCAGTGAAGCTGGAAAGTTTGGTAGCTGGGACTACCGAGAGCTGTGATGGTCAGTGCTGTTGCTGCTGCTACTGCTTGCTGACCTCCTAATTACACCAGAAGGAAAATCAAAGCTAAGCTAGCTATGCCTAACAACTATGAGTTCAAAGATTCCTATCTACAATTCTCTTGAGACTTGATCTTGAGTCTTAGCTATTTTTGTTGCGGACTTCGATCTAAATCTTGATGCTCACACGTTGTAGGTGTTTACTTCTTCATGTAGCATTAGGTTGAAACACGATCAGCGGAGCTGGCGTCTTTGATCAGGTTTTGAACACTCTATAACCTTGCTTGCTTCACATTTGAGTTCATTTGCTTTTTTTTCTTTTTCTTATTTTCTTGATTCTGGACTGAGACTCATTCTTTTGGTCATCTCGAATCCTGTGCCTTGAGGTAAGATCTGCTTAAGACATCAAAACAAACAAACGAACGAAATTTTCTTCCACAGTTTTCACTAGGAAAATTTTGTGAGTTAGTTGTGATAAATGTCTAAGTGATTAAATCAGGCTTATGTATCTTGATGAAATGCTTAAAGATAACCGGGTTATGCCAGAAAAAGAAAAAGCTCCTTGGGTTATGCCATGGAGATCCACGGGTTATGTCAGGATTTGGAAAGAAAAAACCCCTTGCATTATGCCAGGGGGATCCACCGGTTATGCCGGGATTTGGAAAGAAAAAGCTCCTTGGGTTATGCCAGGGAGATCTGTGGGTTATGCCGGGATTTGGAGAGAAAAAGCACCTTGGGTTATGCCAGGGGGATCCACGGGTTATTCCAGGATTTGGAAAGAAAAACGATCCTTGGGTTATGCTAGGGATATCCACGGGTAATGCCAGGATTTTGAAAGAAAAAGCCCCTTGGGTTATGCCAGAGGGATCCATGGGTTATGCCAGGATTTTGAAAGAAAAAGCCCCTTGGGTTATGCCAGGGGGATCCATGGGTTGTGCCGGGATTTAGAAAGAAAAAACTCCTTGGGTTATGCTAGGGAGATCCACCGATTATGCCGGTATTTGGAAAGAAAAAGCCCCTTGGGTTATGCTAGGGGGATCCACGGGTTATGCCGGGATATCGAAAGAAAAGGCTCCTTGGTTATGCTAGGGTGATCCATGGGTTATGCCAGGATTTTGAAAGAAAAAGCCCCTTGGGTTATGCTGGGATTTGGAAAGAAAAAGCTCATTGGGTTATGCCAGGGGAGATCCACGGGTTATGCCGGGATTTGGAAAGGAAAGCTCCTTGGGTTATGCCAGGGAGATCCACGGGTTATGCTGGGATGTTTGAAAAGAAAAAGCCCCTTGGGTTATGCTAGGGGGATCCACGGATTATGCCGGGATTTTTGAGGAATGGAGTCCTATGCTACCATTTTTTTCACTTCTTTTTTTTCTTCTTTTCTTATTATTTTTATTCTTTTTTAATTAACCCAAATGCATGAAAGAGCTTCGGGGAACTTTCCTTTTGGTCATTTTCCTGCTGCAAAGTTGTTTCAACGTTTATACGTTTCATTTCTTTTTGGGTTGCACCTGCTTCTTGTACGGTTGCTCTGAATAGAACCCGTTTTTCATTCAAAGAACAATTTATTAGTTTGAAACAGTGGTTGGTTTGTGGCCTTGATTGTCCCAATTTCTTGGTTTCGTCCTCCTTTCTGTTGAGAACCTATTACTTTTGGCCTTGAGGGTGAATCTCTTTTCAAACCGACCAGGTTCAGCTTTCAGAATCTCATTATAACTTGCATGTGTGGGCTCTGACCCTTTCAATTTATTCAGTTCTTAAGACATTTGCCTTTGCCTTTATTTCTTTTCAAATGTCTTTATTTTGGAATCAATCAAACCTCATGGTCAATCAGGATTGGACTGACGCAACCGCTGAGGCTGGGCATTTCTTCAACTTTAACCAGGCGGAGCCCTTTGAAACTGGTCCTGTCACCTTTCTTTGTGATAGTTTCAGAATTAGAGTTAAACCGAAAGGGATTCAAAGAAAAGATATGCACAAAGCGATCATATGAGTTTAAAGAGAAGCGTCCCTTTCGGGGAGAAGAAAGACTTATCTGAGGTGTATGTTGGCTTCAAATGAACATGACATGCTTCTTAGATTGGACGCCCGACCCACTCAACTTTCCAGCTTCTCATGAACCCATTAATCTACAATTTCCAAACCAGGGAATCATGCCAGGACACTTTAATGATGAGATGTCTTCTTTTCGGTCGACATCGCCCTTTGCAGGTTTTTGCCAATCGACCTCTCTTATTTCTCTTCTCACCGTCGCCCGGTAGTGCTCTTTGCGAGTTTTCACTAAACAGACTCTCTCATTTTTAGTTTCTCTCCTCACCGTTGCCTTACGGTGCCCGAAGGTTTTCATCGATAAGACTCTCTCATTTTATTTCTCTCAATTTGAATTCCATCAGTTTCCAATAATGACATTTTTCGCTTCCCTGCCTTTGCCAATTAATCGAAAGGACTTGAACAAGGTCTTTGGGGTAAAAAACATTTAGGAAGAACTACAACTTTGGAACCATTTTGGCGGATTCAAACCGAACGGCCATATCATGTTCCCCAGTTTCAATTTTGGGGAAATTGAGATTTTTGTTTTGGTGTGACTCAACCTCAGGGAGAGGCTGCCTACGTACGCTTTCGGGATCAAGTCAAAACGTAGTTCAGGAAAAACATTATTTCTTGTTTTGTTTGTTTTTGTTTTTTTTCTTTTCTTTTCTTTTTTTTTCTTTTTTAACACTTTTGGGTTCCAAAGAGGGTAGCCAAAGAAACAGAACCGGCTAAAAGGGTGTACGACGGATTGATAGTGTTTGGGGTAGCGAGAAGGAAAGCCTTCGTCATCTCAATTATACAAAAGCCATCACCCCAAGAGATTTAGACATAGTACCTTTTCACTGCATCTACATTAACTACTATTTCAGGATCATTTCCTTCAATTTCTCCCAGATACAGTGCTCCTCTCGGTAATATTTTCCGGATAATGTATGGACCCTTCTAATTAGGAGCAAACTTTTCTTTTGCTTCCTGGTGATGTGGGAGAATGCGTCTAAGCACAAGCTGCCCTACTTCAAAGTTCCTAGGGCGTACTTTCTTGTTATAGCACATGCAATTCTTTATTGGTACAATTGCCCATGGCAAACTACGGCCATTCACTTTTCATCAATTAAGGATAACTGCTCCAGTCGGGTTTTGACCCATTCACTGTCTTCAATTTCTGCTTCCACAATAATGCGAAGCGAATGGATTTCTACTTCTGCTGGTATGACTGCTTCAGTTCCATCGACCAACAAATATGGGGTCTCTCCAATTGATGTACGCACCGTCCAATACCCGAGTAATGCAAAAGGCAACTTTTCATGCCACTGTCTAGAGCTTTGAATCATTTTTCTCAAAATCTTCTTGATGTTCTTGTTTGCTGCTTCAACGGCACCATTGGCTTTTGGCCGATAAGGAGTAGAGTTTCTGTGTGTTATCTTGAATTGTTCACATACCTCTACCATCAGACGACTATTCAAATTTATAGCATTATCGCTAATGATAGTAGCAGGGATACCAAAGCGGCAAATGATGTTGAAATGCACAAAATATACAGCTTTCTTGGTAACTGCCTTGAGAGTGATGGCTTCAACCCATTTTGTGAAGTAATCAATTGCAACTAATATGAGTCTATGCCCATTAGAAGCTTTTGGCTCAATCGGCCCAATGACGTCCATACCCCAAGCGACGAATGGCCACGGTGCTGACATCAGATGAAGCTCTATTGGCGGTGCATGGATTGAATCATCGTGCACCTAGCATCGATTGCATTTCCGGACAAAACCAAAGCAGTCCTTTTCCATAGTTATCCAATAATATCCCGCTCGCAGGATTTTCTTTGCTAAAACGTACCCATTCATACAAGGCCTGCACACTCCTGCATGCACTTCCTACATGTTTCTTCCAGCTTCCTCAGCATCAACACATCTTAACAGATTATGGTCCGGGGTTCTTTTATTGAGAATGTCACCACTTAAAAAGAAATTGCTTGCCTGCCTTCTAATGGTTCTTTTCTGATCTCCTGTGGCCTGCTCAGGGTATTCTTGTAACTTTAAAAATCTCTTAATATCATGATACCATGGCTGAGTTCTGGGCTCCAATTCGACTTCATTACAGTAACCGTGCCTTTCTTTGATTTGAATTTCTAGGGGATCAATATGGGCATTGCTTGGGTAAGGTAACATTGATGCTAAAGTGGCAAGTGCATCAGCTAGCTCATTCTAACATCGAGGAATGTACCTGAACTCGATTGACTTGAAGCATTTGGTAAGGTCATCCACGTGTTACCGATACGAAATGAGCTTTACATCTCGGGTCTCCCACTCTCCCTATGCCTGCCAGATGATTAAGTTAGAATCTCCTATGATCAATAAATCTTTGACCTTCTTGTCAATGGCCATGTTCATACCCATGATGCAGGCTTCATAGAATATGTCAAACTCAGTGAGCAGGATTTACCATCTTGCTAATCTCCCAGTAGGCATCGACTTCTGGAATATGTATTTCAAAGGGTCCAGCCTAGTTATAAGATAGGTAATATGGGCTTGCAGATAATGCCTTAACTTCTGAGCGACCCATGTCAGCGCACAACATGTTCTTTCCAGCAAAGTATACCTGGCCTCATAACTGGTGAACTTCTTACTCAAATAATAAATTGCTTGCTCTTTCTTGCCAGTCTCATCATGCTGCCCTAAAACACAACCAAAAGAGTTTTCCAGCACTGACAAATATAAGAAGATAGGTCATTCTGCTTTAGGTGGGACCAACACCAGAGGATTTGACAGATATTCCTTGATTTTGTCGAAAGCTTCTTGGCATTCAACAGTCCATTTGACTGCTGCATCTTTCTTTAATAGTTTAAATATGGGCTCATACGTGGTGGTCAATTGAGCAATGAACCGACTGATATAGTTCAACCTGCCCAATAAGCTCATCATGTCCTTGTTAGTTCTTGGAGGAGGTAGATCTCAGATAGCCTTTATCTTTGTTCGATCTAGCTCGATACCATTCCTGCTGACTATAAAACCCAGGAGCTTGCCCGATGGGACCACAAAAGCACATCTGGCTGGATTCAGCTTCAAATCATACTTACACAACCGTTCAAAGAACTTCTCAGGTCTCGTACATAATCATTCTGAGTACGGGACTTGATAATTACATAATCAACATACACCTCTATCTCTTGATGCCTCATGTCATGAAAAATAGTAGTCATGGCTCTCATGTATATTGTCCCAACGTTCTTCAAACCAAATGGCATGACCAGATAGCAGTAGGACCCCATGGTGTGGTGAAAGCAGTCTTTTCAGCATCTTCTTCATCTATCAACACCTGATAATATCCTGCGTAACAATCCATAAAGAACTGTATTTCATGTTTGGCGCAGTTATCAACAAGGATGTGGATGTTGGGAAAAGGGAAATTGTCATTGGGACTCGCCCTGTTCAAATCTCTATAATCCACACACACACACGGGTTTTCCCATCTTTCTATGGCACAGGAACCACATTGGCTAACCAAGTAGTATATCGGACCACCCGAATTACCCATGTCTTCAGCTGTTTTGCAATTTGTTCCTTGATCTTATCACTGACGTTAGTTTTGAACTTTCTTTCTTCTATTGCACCAGATGACAGTCAGGGTAAATCGGCAGTTTATGCACCACTAAGTCCATACTCAACCCTGGCATATCATTATATGACCAAGCAATCTCATCTTTAAATTCAAACAAGAGCTGGATTATGGCATCTCGAGTTTTCTCCTCTGTGTGAATGCTTATTTTGGTTTCTCTTATTTCCTCGGTAGTTCCCAAATTAACCAGTTCAGTATCATTCAGGTTTGGCTTAGGTTTATTCTCAAATTGTTCCAATTTTTGGTTTATTTCCTTAAAAGCCTCTTCTTCATCATATTCTGGTTCTTGATTCATTATTTCACAGTTAGATATCGTGTTTGAGTTTGGGTATGAAGTCTTCAGGCATGTCATGTTATTTAAAGCCGCATTATTATAACCAAAAAGAAAAAATAAAAAGAAGAAAAAATAAAAGAAATCAGAAAAAGGGAAAATGGACGATGAAATATTGATTTCATTTCTTGGAATTTGGGAAGATAACATGGTTTACATGAATTTAAAAGACAAGATACTAAAAGAAAACATCTGAGTTACACCCTGGAATAACTCGAGATATAGAACAAGGTAAAAGGGCTAATCTACCAGGACTCCCGCTTGATCGGGAACATAGTAGCATTCCAATTCTGAAGTTTAGCATCTGGTCCCATATAGAGCACCTTAGCGGTGCTAGTACCCACTCTTGGTTCGACCATGTGAATCTCATAGAGCATTTTCCTCATGGCTCCGCAGATGTCCTCTATTTCATCTGCAGTGAAAACCTCATCCTCTTCTTCAACATATTTGGGTTCGACAAAGATCTCATAGAAATGTGGCACTGGCTGTGGCAAAAACCATCCTTCTTTTTTACTTTCTTCGGCCCAGGCTTCATCCCCTGGAGTGGGGTGGAAACGTATCCCGAAATTCTTCTCTACAGTGGGTAGAGTTACTGGCTCAACTATTCTTTGCAAAGCTTTTCCCAATCCTTTCCCTGGTTTGAATCCATGTCTAATCATTTCTTTAGCCACCATGATTGAAGCATTAGACAAGAAAGGCTGGGGGCATGGACTTCCTTCTTTATATTGGTCCACTGCCACGACTTCAAAGGCTTGATAAACAATATGCTCACTTCCTTCCCTCGCCTCCAAGCACGGAACGGATGGGTCACGATAGATAGACTGCTTATCTTCTCCATGAACTACAATCTCATGATTCTCATATTCAAATTTTACCATCTGGTGGAGGGTAGAAGGCACAGCTCCTGCAGCGTGAATCCAAGGCCTTCCCAAAAGAAAATTGTATGATGTATCCATGTCCAATACTTGGAAAGTGACCTCGAAATCCACTGGGCCTATGGTCAGTGCCAAATCAATTTCACCGATAGTGTCCCTCTTGATGCCATCAAAAGCTCTCACGTAGATATTGTTAGCACGAATCCTCCATGTTCCAATCTCCATTCTTTGTAATGTGGAAAGTGGACAGATATCAACCCCTGAGTCTCCGTCCATCATGACACACTTAACATAGTAACCCTCACATTTGACAGTTAAATGTAAAGCATTATTGTGAGTAGCTCCTTCTGGTGGTAGATCCTTCTTGTTGAAAGAAAGTTGATTGATAGCAAAATATCTTTCTGCCATTCTCTCCAATTGTTCAACTGATGTTCCGTTGGGCACCTATGCCTCATTCAAGGTTTTCATGAGAATCTTCTAATGTTCAACAGATTTGGTCACAAATGTCAAAAGTGATACTTGTTCAGGACACCCCCTCAGTTGTTCCACTGTTTCATAATAAAGCATTTTCATCCTTTGAAAGAAAGCTTCGACTTCTTCGGTGCTTAATGGCTTGTTGGATGGAAAGCGTTTTCTCACAGCATTGTTGACTTCAAGAACATTTAAGCATTTTTCAACAGGGATGGTTCCCGGAAGTTCCCCTGTAATTTATTTTCCTTTAAAGGTGACCACAGTTTGTTGATAGTTCTAGGGTACTTTAGAGGGATCAGTTATCAGCTTCTGTGGTGCGCGTCCAATAACCACTGGCTCGCTCAGCCGAGGCGGTTTGATTGCCCCCCGCACCACATAGGCCACTTGTTCCCTTTATTTACTTCATACTTCTTCGGAGCGCTCACAACTAACTATTTTTCTTGATGACCCCTTGTAACATAAAGAACCCCTTGTTTCGGAGGCATCGACTTGACTTTTGCCTCAATTTTAATTTCAGGTTCAATTTTGGTAGCTTTATCCTTCTTCTCTCTTTTTTCCTGCTTCAGGGATGTCTTAGGCTTCTTTTCAGCATCGGCAATAGCAATTATGGCTTTCAAGGCCGGATCAAATTCTCGGTCTTCACAAATCATACCAATTACTGGCCCGTTGTTGTGAGCGGGCAATGGGTTATTAGTAACATTTGGAACTTCTTCATCCTTCAGCACTATCTTTCCTTGTTCGATCAAATCTTCTACAGCTCTTTTCAATGTCCAGCAGTGGTCCGTGATGTGGCCTTCCACTCCTGAATAGCATGCACACCTAGCACCCTGCTGATATGATGGTGATTCCAGGGTTTGCCTGTTTGGGGGTATAGGTTGCAGCAAATTCATCTGGACCAGCTTCGGGAACAAACTGGAATATGATTCATCAATTGGTGTAAAATTCTTTCGCTTGGGTGGTTCTCTAGGGCGAAAATTATTTTCGGTGTTTTGGGATTATATTAGTTTTGGAAAGGTGGCTGGTTTCTTTGGAATGGAGGTGGGTTTCAATTAGTTTGCGGTGAAGGGTTGAGCATTCATTACCGCATAAGGTGGAGGAGTATAAGTCATATCTATGTGGGGGTAATAGTTCTGAGGAGTTCGTTCAGGGAATGCCGGTCTAGGAGCTCAGAATCTTCTTCCTCCCGATGTTTCCATCACTGTTTCTTGTTTCTTCTTGCCCTTAGCCATCCCTCCAGACCTGCCTTGAATGGCCTGGGAGGTTTCTCTTACAGACAATTGACTCAAGATTCTGCCTGTCTTTAAACCATTCTCAACCATTTCTCCAATTTTGGCCTCCGCAAAAGGTTTACCCATGACAGACATCATGTTTTGGAAATAATCTGCTTCTTGGGCTTGTAAACAAACTGTCACCATCTCCACCTCATCCATTGGTGGTTTCACCCTTGGCGCATGCTCGCGCCCCTTGATTGCATATTGACAGAAACATTCTGAGGGAGTTTTCTTGAGATTTGCCAAAAAATTCATATCGGGTGCCATATCCACATTGTACTGAAATTGTCGGACAAAATCTCTAGCGAGGTCATCCCAAATGTGCCATCGAGATATGTCCTGATCCATGTATCATTCTGATGCTATACCCACCACACTTTCTCCAAAATAGGCCATCAGTTACTCTTCTTTGCCCCCAACTCCACGTAGATGATTACCGTATCTTTTGAGATGAGCTATGGGATCACCATGTCCATCGTACTTCTCGAACTTTGGCATCTTATATCCCAAAGGCAGGTGCACGTGAGGGAACATGCATAGATCATTATAAGAGACACTTTCTTGCCCACTTAGTCCTTGCATATTCTTAAGACTTTGTTCCAGACTCTTCATCCTTTTTGTCATGTCATCTTGTTCTAATGTTCTGAGAGTCTTGTCCTTTTCTGGCCAGAAATATGTGCATTGAGGGTATTATGGAGGATCAGCCTGAAAGACCAGATTCTGGAATGTGAAGATTGAAGGATCCCCAACGTGCCTTGGTAATGATGCCTGAGTTGTTGCAGAGGATGGTAGAGCGGTGAAAATGTTGTGCGCAGTCCCAGATAGGAACACTTCTGGGTGAGTTTCAAAGGGTGTTCCAGTGATGGTACGTTGACCCAAAGAAACATTTGGATGGCTGATGGGGACAATGGTAACTCCTCCTGATCTGGGGAACAATTCTGGGAGTCCAGGGATATTACTTGGGGGTTCCTTCCCGTTGTTCCAAGCATCCCATATCTCCATCAAATGCAGATGTAGTATTCTATTTTCTTCAGTTGTATAGGATTCAAAGACTGGGATCCCAAAGAGTGGGTTGTCTTCAGAGATAGGGACTACAGGAAGAGCCATTTCAGACGACATTTCAATGCTTCCTTTAGATCTGGTGATTCGATATGAGGCTAGCTTACCACAAACCAACCACGGTTTCTAAAAACTTAACTAGAATTGACAACAACAATGGTTAGTGTGACACAAATAACAGATAGGAAACTGCACATTGAAGTGTGATGCACCTATACAGTTAAATGAATATCTACATGTTCGGTTGCATGTGTCATCCCGGTTTTTCTCTTATTCCTCCCTCTTTTCCTTTCTTTTTTTTTTCTTATTTTCTCTCATTCTCTTTCTTTTTCATTTTCTGCTTTTCTTTTCTTTGGCCATGGTTTTTTGCCTTATTGCCTTTTTTTGTTTTTCTTTTGTCTTGTTTTTCCTTTGTTTATTTCCCTCATATTTTTTCTTTTTTCTCTTTTTCTTGGGATTACGGTCGAATCTTATGTAGATTGCCTACGTATCATGGCCTCGCATAAATCAGACCAAGCGTAGTTCTTGCAAACTAAAGATAAAAATGCAAAAATAAGAAAAACAATTTTTGGGAAATTTTTGAATTTTCATTAAAAACCGCGATCACAAAATTACTAAACCATTTGTTTTCATTTTCAGAAGAAAAATACAAAAGACTCAAAAAAAATATAGACTCGGCTATCTAAGAATACATCGAAACTTCAAACCCTGGGGCCCGTGGGACATCATTCGGCATCGCCACGGGCCTGCGCGCAAGACCCCTTTGCAGTTGCTCTAAATCATTCACGACCTGCCGAACAAATAGCATCACTGAAGCAAAGAAAGTGGTTCTACCCATCCGTTTACCATATTGACATCTCTTGATAATGTAATGTGCGATGCGCTAAATTGTTTCCTTGATTTGACCTTTTTCTTGAAAGAGTCAGCTTATCTGTTGATTGCGGGCTTCTAGCACTTGGAATCCTGAAGGTGAAGGTTTTGTAGCAATTTTACTTCCCTTTGCATTTCATCCATCATCTCATAAAATCGGTTCCTCTCAGCTCGAAACACTTTATCTAATTGGGTTGCCCTTTCTTCCAAAGCATTTCCTTTCCTCCTTATGTTGGCAATGGTTTCTTCATACTCCATTTTTAGATGTTGTACATATCGGGCTCTTTCCTCAGTTTTCTTGGCCCAATGTGTTTGCAGCTTGGCCAGATTCGTTCGAGACCTTTCTAACTCTTCTTCATAATCTGAGATTTGTTTTCTCAACCCTCTGATCAACCTTTCATCAGACACGTTTTTTCCCTATTTATAGCGTCAATTTTCATTTGTTGGATCTGTGCTTTAAGGGCTTCATTTTCCTGCAACAATTTCTTCTTCTCACCTTCATCAATAGCCATTTGGACATCTTTTTCGAATTGAAGGTCTCCTACCTGTTGTTCTATTGCCCCAATTTTGACTCGGTATTCCTTATCTTTTGTCAACCAATCTAATTGAAGCCGGGCTCCATCGGTAAACTGCTGTACGTGAGGCCTTTTAGAGGGTCTCCCAGGAATTTGGAACCTTTAGTCGAACCAAGCCAAATATTTAGGATCCACCTCTCCCTTGGCTCGATCCCCTATCATTGCATCAGGTTGCAGAAATCGACTTTCATTCCATATTTTTCCAATTCTTGCTTTCGGGAAGGTGGCTTTAGGACCCAGCTCAATAACTTGTTCACTTAGATCTTCATCATTGTGCACTATTTGAAACCTCCCAAATTGTCGCATGACTCTGTAAGGTGCATAAGGTTGTATGCTTTGAATTGCCATCAAAAGTATATATGGGACTTCTGCTGAAGTATAGAGTACTTTGGTTGTGGGAAGCCACCCATAAGCCCACTCGATCTTATCCGCATTTAATGAATTCAAGCATGAAGACCAAGCTTTAACACCTTCGGGGAATTTGATTCCTGCAATTCGAGTTTCAAATTCATTTACGCAACTGAGCCTAGTTAACCCGAAGTTCATGTACCCTGTGCGATGACATAAATGCCCCTGGTTCCATATTTGCAACAGAAGATTGCACCCTTGGAAGAATATTTCTCCTTCTCGACACTTAGTTAAGGCCCGATAAATTTCTGCTACAATCAAGGAAACTATTGTGCTATTGGGCTTTTTCATAGCAACATCCACCATTCCTATCAGTGCGAGATCTATATTCCTATCTTCCCTTGGGCAAATCACAATTCCTAGAAAGGCCACAATAAATACTAACCCTCGCCGAGCCTCCCATTTGTCTTTATTTCCTTTATGTGTCAAGCCCGTGTTAGGTTCCTCGAAGCCTCTCGTGTTGCCGTATCGATGATAAAGAAAATGCAACGTACAACACCCTTCTGCTAGATGTGGGTCTTGAATATCTTAACTCACACTCAATAAATCCAAGAATTTATGTGGTGTGACAGGTCTAGGTGATAGAGGATTTCTGTCACGCCCCAAATCGAGGGACATGACCGGCGCCTGACCGGGTTGCCCCAGTCAAGCGGACCTGGGTGCCTTTCATTCCCACGCGTTAACCCTGTGTTGATTGTTTCCCATTAACCAACTATCTTACTAATCATGAATGATTTCACATTAAACAAATAAAACCATACGAGTGATTCATTAATAAGTTTGCAGTTTTTACAACGCCCGACATAACATAATGTGTACATAATACTGGAGTCCCACAGTTTACATGTCTACAGGAGCCTCTAGGATACAAAAAGGGAAATACAATACTTGCCGGTAACAAGGCTCCGGCTATACCTTACAAAACCAAAATGAAATCTAAAACGAAGTGGCATGAACCACACAAGGCCCCGAGGAAGAAAGGGGCTCACCAAAAACGGGCAGTGGAAGGAGAAGGATACTACTGCCGATGAGCTGAAGTGCCTGCTATCGATCCACCTACAATCATAACACGAATGTAGCGTCCCCGGCAAAAGGGACGTCAGTACACTTGAATTGTACTGGCATGTATGGACAAACTTTGTCCCAAGTAAACTCAAGCCATTAAATTACATCAACAATTAATTAAGCCGGCTAACCATATTTCCACATTTTCCTCATTTCAAATAATTCTCAACACAAAGCACTTTCTACAATCAACCAATTTAACAATAACCAATCAATCACGTAAAGCACAAGTAGTCAAACAAAGAGGCAATCAGTGCCCCACAGGTTGCAAACTCTCCTGCTGTCTCCTTTCACAATTTCACATTTATTGATTTTTGTATCAATTTTCAATAGCGATTTCGATCGCTTTCCATCCTTATTGCCCCTGACCACCCTTATTACCTCGGCCACCCTTATCACCCCAACCCACACCTTATTTCCCCACGTTGCGGCGCGCAACACGACCCCGCCTTACAGTTGAAAACACAACAATTTCAAACAGCAGATAATGTACTACACACAATTTCAACAAGTTCAAATAAGCAACTTACACATTGGTTCATGTTCTCAATTTCTTCTCAAGCCAATATCAAAACCAAGTTACAAGTATTCCAAAATCGAAAATGCCCACGTAATCATGTTCAACAAATTACCACAATTAAGGTGTTTCAAATTCCTTCCACAATAAGCCAAATATGCCATCACAATGGTTGTTCCCAATTCTTTACCAATCTCGGTTACCTTTTTATCTTTCAATCCATATTTCATACCACACCACACGTAGTTCAACATCAATCAAATACTCAACAAGGAAATCAAAGAATTACGTAAAATTTCTCAATTTGACACATGCCAAAACAATTCGCACACATTTGGGCGATTTTACAAGAATCAAAATTAGCCATACATACCTGGTGATGATTTTCCTTCCTACTTTATGCTTACCCAAGATATCCTACTCTTGCCAACCTTGTTCTTGAAGACTCTTACTTCTACTCACTTCTTTTTACTAGAAATCAAGTTCAATAATCATGCATGAGTGTAAAATTCTATTTCCAAAAGCTATTATATGCAAACCTCTCTTTACCCAATTTAAAACTAAAAATCAAAGAAAATAGTTAGGGTTTTTACCTTGAAAATATTGGGGAAGTTGAACCCTTGCCCTAGGATCCTTTGGAATTAAGATGGTTGGAACAATCTTTGAAGATGAAAGATTTCTCTCTCTAAAAACCCTCTCTTCTCTCTCTAATTTTTGGTAAGATGATATGATAAAGTGAAGAAGAAGTGTGTTATATTAAAGAAGAGATCGGGTCAAAATGTTACAAAAATCTGGGCCGGGGTCAATTATGCGGTGCACTATGCGACCGCAGAATCAACATGCGGTCCGCATAGTGACCGCAGAATTGCCCCAAATTTTACACAGGTTCTGTTAAGGAATGCGGTCACTATGCGGACCGCATGTTGATTCTGCGGTCGCAAAGTGCACCGCAGATTTGACATGCGATCGCATATCGACCGCACTTTTGACACGATTTTTGGGAAACTCTCTGGAACGTTTTGCGGCAAGAATGCGGTCCGCATGTCGGGTTTGCGGTCGCATTCTTGACCGCATATTTGACATTTTTCGGAAAAATTAATTCTCTACATTTTTGAAACTTAAATCACTACCAAGCGTCCGAACCGCGGCGAGCAAGCTCGCCGCGAAGAATTCTACGCATTCCTAACACATTATTCGAACCATGACACCACAACAACTAGGTTTTATGCACAAAATTTTTACGGGGCCTTACATCCTCCCCCGCTTAAGATCATTCGTCCTCGAATGAGGATTTTGAAATAAATGAGTTGGTTTTGAAAGACATGATATGCAACCATCAAAATTTTGACTAACTCTTATATTTTAGAAAAATTTCGCCGGAGTTTCCTTTGTATTATGGACATATCCACCTGTCAGAGGGCCCCCGAAACACATTACCAAACAACAATACACAAATACAACACCTTTCACAACTGGTATACACTTTCTTTACCTCAACGAATGCACATATTCTATCACATTGTTACAATTGCACATAAACTAGTCACTTCAATGAATTCTTACCTTATTAAACCAATTTAACACCATGTACACTCAACAAACCATTACCAATCTACACTTACTATTAGTCGCTTATTTAACACGTAAATCTTTATAAGGCTTTCATTTATCAAGAAAGGCTCAAATGACCCAAATGTGACAACACATTAAATTCATTACAAAATGAAGGAGACTTTACTAACACTAAGAGGGAAACAACTTAGGCAAGATGACAGTTACTAGGAGTAGAAGGGTCACCTAATTTCTTCTAGGCTTGATCAAACAAATGGGGGTACTTTTCTTTCATCTCTTTTTCTGCTTCCCATGTGGCCTCCTCAACTTGTTGACTTCGCCACAATACTTTAACGGAGGCAACTTCCTTATTTCTCAACTTACGGACTTGCCTATCAAGAATGGCAACTGGAACCTCTTCATATGACAGATCTTCATTAACCTCTATAGCTTCGACTGGCATGATGGTGGATGGATCTCCAATCACATTCTTCAACATGGACACGTGAAATACCGGGTGCACTGATGACATCTCAGGGAGGCAACTCTAGCCTATAAGCAACTTGACCAATCCTTTGAACGATCCGATATGGCCCGACATACCTAGGACTCAATTTCCCTTTCTTTCCGAATCGCATGACTCCTTTCATAGGAGATACCCTCAAGAACACCCAATCATCGACTTGAAACTCCAAATCCCTTCGACGAACGTCTGCATAGGACTTTTGACGACTCTGTGCTGTTTTCATTCTCTCCTGAATAACTTTGACCTTTTCCATAGCTTCGTACACCATATCTGGCCCTAGCAATTCCGCTTCACCTACCTCAACCACCCGATTGGCGATCTACATCTTCTCCCGTACAATGCCTCAAACGGGGCCATTTGAATGCTAGCATGATAGCTGTTATTGTAAGCAAATTCTATCAGGTGGCAAGTGTTCATCCCAATTACCTTTAAAATCTAAGACACAAGCCCGCAACATATCTTCAAGCGTCTGAATGGTCCGCTCGGCCTGTCCATCGGTCTGTGGATGGAAAGCTGTGTTGAGATTCACCTGAGTTCCCAAACCTTGCTGAAACTTCTTCCAAAAGTTAGCGGTGAACTGAGCCCCGCGATCTGAGATGATAGAAAGTGGAGTGCCATGAAGCCTTACTATCTCTTTGATGTACAATCTTGCATATTGCTCTGCAGTATCAGTGGACTTGACAGGCAGGAAGTGAGCTGATTTGGTGAGTCGATCTACTATCACCCATACTGAATCGAACTTACGCTGAGTGCGAGGTAACCCCACCACGAAATCCATATTGATCATCTCCCATTTCCACCTTGGTATTTCTATAAGCTGAGTTAATCCACCAGGCCGTTGATGCTCGGCCTTCAGTTGTTGACAGTTCGGACATTTAGCTACAAAGCCTGCCACATCCCTTTTCATACCGTTCCACCAATAAATCTCCTTGAGATCGTGATACATTTTCGTTGAACCAGGGTGCACAGAATACCTGGAAGTATGAGCCTCTGCCATCACTCTTTTCCGAAGCTCGTCCACATCCGGAACACATAGCCTATCTTGACACCGCAATACACCATCTTTGCTGCTGAGTACAAATGCTGAGGTCTTGTCATTCATGACTGCTTCCTTCACTGGAACCAATGCTGGATCCATCAACTGTTTTTCCTTGATTTCCGCGACCAATGATGATTCTGCTCCATTATGCACCAAAATATCCCCCTCGGCTGACGCCGAGATATGAACCCCCAAACTGGCTAATTGGTAAACCTCTCGAGCCAGGGGTCTCTGATCCACACCCAAATGAGCCAAACTACCCATGGATTTCCGACTAAGAGCGTCAGCTACCACATTTGCCTTCCCTGGATGGTACAATATGTCCATATCATAGTCCTTGAGTAGTTCTAACCACCGCCGCTGTCTCAGATTCAGCTCTTTCTGCTTGAACAAATATTGGAGGCTCTTGTGGTCCGAAAACACATCTACATGAACCCCATAAAGATAGTGTCGCCATATTTTCAAGGCAAACACAACAGCTGCAAGTTCCAAATCATGCGTCGGATAATTCTTCTCATGGTTCTTGAGTTGTATGGAAGCATAAGCTATAACCTTTCCGTGCTGCATCAATACACATCCCAAACCGACACTGGAGGCATCACGATAGACTACCAATCCCTGCTGTGCCTTCGCGGCGAGGCCAATGCGGTGCCGAGGTCAATGCTTGACTTCGGTTCTTGGAAACTTTTCTCACATGCTTCGGACCACTGGAACTTAACTGCTTCCGCGTCAATTTAGTCAATGGGGAGGCGAGGGTTGAGAATCCCTCTACAAACCTCCGATAGTACCATGAGACCCAAAAGCTGCGAATCTCTGTCGGGGTCGTGGGTCTAGGCCAATCTTTCACTGCCGCAATCTTCGGAGGATCCACCATATAATTCCCTCACTGGAAATAACATGCCCTAGAAAAGATACGGACTCCAACCAAAACTCATATTTTGAGAACTTGGCATACAATTGATGCTGAAGAAGGGTCTGCAATGTTGCTCTGAGGTGAACGGCATGATCTTCCCTGCTCCGAGAGTAGATGAGAATATCGTCAATGAATACAATCACAAAGGAATCTAGGAATGGCTCGAAAACTCGATTCATAAGGTCCATGAAAGCTGCTGGGGCATTGGTTAGCCCAAAAGACATGACCAAAAACTCGAAGTGACCATAACGAGTTCTAAAGGCGGTTTTAGGAATATCCTGCTCCCTGATTTTCAACTGGTGGTACCCGGACCGTAAATCAATCTTTGAGAAGAACCTCGCTCCCTGCAATTGGTCAAACGGATCATCCACTCGAGGCAATGGATATTTATTCTTAATGGTGACTTTGTTAAGCTGCCGATAATCAATACATATTCGAAGTGACCCATCCTTCTTTCTGACAAAGAGAACCGGAGCACCCGGGCGACACACTCGGTCGTATGAACCCTTTCTCTAATAAATCCCTCAGCTGCTCCTTTAACCCCCTTAACTCTGCTGGCGCCATTCTGTAAGGTGGAATGGATATTGGCTGAGTATCTGGCAATACATCAATTCCGAAATCAATCTCCCTATCCGGCGGGATACCTGGAAGCTCATCTGGAAACACTTCAGGAAATTCATTCACAATTGGCACGGACTCGAGGGTAGGCACCTGTGAGGTGGTGTCCGTTACCCGAACCAGGTGATAGATACACCCTTTCTTAATCATCTTCGAAGCCTTAAGGTAGGAAATAAACCTACCCCTTGGCACCACACCATTTTCTCTCCATTCAATAACTGGCTCGTTAGGGAACTCGAGCCTCATAACTCTCGTTCGACAGTCGAGTTTGGGCAAAGCACGAATAGAGCCAATCCATCCCCATAATTACATCAAAATCTACCATCCCAAGCTCGATAAGATCGGCTGTGGTATCACGACCACCCACCGTAACAACACAATTCCTATAGACTCGTGAGGCTGTAATAGAATCACCGATTGGAGTCGACACAGAGAACGGCTCATGAAGCTGTTCGGGTGCTATCCCAAAACTTGAAGCAATGAATGGAGTAACATAAGACAAGGAGGACCCTGGATCAATAAGGGCATAGCAATCAATAGTGTGAACAGACATGATACCTGTAACAACATCTGGAGAAGCCTCGGCATTTTGGCGGCCACTCGATGCATAGAATCGGCTAGGTCCACCCCTACCCTGAGCTCCACCCCTAGCTGCGCCACGCCCTGCTGATGCTGGAGTACGCGCTGATGATGTAGCGGCTGAAGAACCGGATGGTCGGGCGGATCCCTACCTATACACGACGGTGTGCACGGCGGTCCGGCCGAATGTGACCTCTCACCCCGCGCCCGAAGCACGCTGGAAGGTCGAGGTAGCAAGTTTCTGTATGAAATCTCCCACGCCAGGGGCATGTAGGTCTCCCTGCTGCCGGGATCTCACCCGGGATGACCGGACCGATGAGACCTCCTGCTTGTCTAAGCCGGGTCTCGAGTAGCGCCTGCCGATGACTATGCACGGATGGCGGTGCACTCGCGGAGGAGCGAGCATATGACCGGGATGGCCACGATGACCCACTCGCTGGAAGTGATCTCCACGAACGACCCGTTGGCCAGGGCCACTGCTGCTGCTTTCTCTTTCTGCGCGAATCTTCAATTTCTTGGCCTCTGTGGCCTGAGCAGACCCCACAATCCTCCCATAGTTCATGTGTGAGTGCAAAGCGGCTGTGGCGGCCTCATTCACCACCAAAGGGCTAAGGCCATGAACAAACCGTCGAACCCGGGCATCCATGGTCGACACTAAATGAGGAGCATGCTTGGACAACCTTACGAACTCCATGTGATACTCCCAAACACTCATACTGCCCTGCTTGAGGACCTCAAACTTAGTGGCACGTGCTGCCATTGCCTCAGCAGGCAAGAAGTGGTCCATAAATGCATCTACGAACTCGTCCCATCTGGCCGGAGGGCTCCCTTCCTCACGGGAATCCTCCCACATTTCGAACCATGAACGTGCCGCTCCCTTCAGCTTGTAAGAGGCCAACTCTACCCCCTCTATATCTGTAGCCTTCATCACTCTGAGGGTCTTGTATATCTCATCAAGGAATTCCTGTGGGTCAGCCTCTGGATCGGTGCCTGAAAATTCTGGAGGGGCCAATCGCAAGAACTGGTGGACTCTGGAGCCAAAGGAATCTCCCTGTCCGCTGGAGGATGCAGGGGCATCATGGGATCTCTGGGCCTGGGCGGCTACTAACTGAGTTAACATATGAATGGCTCCCCTAAGATCTTCATTAGAGATACCGAAACCCGAAGCGGGAACTGTATCTGAGTCAGGAACACTGGCAGGAGGAATGGTGGCATCCTCTGCCGCAGCTGGAATAGGGATACTTGGGTTTTGAACAGATGGGCCAGGCAAATTCGGGACTGGTGGGTCATTCTCTCCCACGGCATCGGGTACATGATTAACAGCTGCACTTGGGCCGGCATTGGCCCTAAGGCCGAGTCTAGCCTTCTTCTTAGGTGCCATATTCTGAAAATTTGGGAACAAGGCACGAATTAGACACAGATATCTCCACGTTGCACTTTACCGCACGATATAGATTATCAAAGAAGTAGGTAAATTCCTAAATGCCCGTGTAGCCCCCTACTTATATGATGTGGTCGACAACACACCTATAAGAAGGGCACTACTAGACACGGCTCCGAGACATCCTAGGACACTTTAAAACCTTAGGCTGTGATACCAAGTTTGTCACGCCCCAAATCGAGGGACATGACCGGCGCCTGACCGAGTTGCCCCAGTCAAGCGGACCTGGGTGCCTTTCATTCCCACGCGTTAACCCTGTGTTGATTGTTTCCCATTAACCAACTATCTTACTAATCATGAATGATTTCACATTAAACAAATAAAACCATACGAGTGATTTATTAATAAGTTTGCAGTTTTTACAACGCCCGACATAACATAATGTGTACATAATACTGGAGTCCCACAGTTTACATGTCTACAGAGCCTCTAGGATACAAAAGGGAAATACAATACTTGCCGGTAACAAGGCTCCGGCTATACCTTACAAAACCAAAATGAAATTCAAACAGAAGTGGCATGAACCACACAAGGCCCCGAGGAAGAAAGGGGCTCACCAAAACGGGCAGTGGAAGGAGAAGGATACTACTGCCGATGAGCTGAAGTGCCTGCTACTGATCCACCTACAATCATAACACGAATGTAGCGCCCCCGGCAAAAGGGACGTCAGTACACTTGAATTGTACTGGTATGTATGGACAAACTTTGTCCCAAGTAAACTCAAGCCATTAAATTACATCAACAATTAATTAAGCCGGCTAACCATATTTCCACATTTTCCTCATTTCAAATAATTCTCAACACAAAGCACTTTCTACAATCAACCAATTTAACAATAACCAATCAATCACGTAAAGCACAAGTAGTCAAACAAAGGGGCAATCAGGTGCCCCACAGGTTGCAAACTCTCCTGCTGTCTCCTTTCGCAATTTCACATTTATTGATTTTTGTATCAATTTTCAATAGCGATTTCGATCGCTTTCCATCCTTATTGCCCCTGACCACCCTTATTACCTCGGCCACCCTTATCACCCCAACCACACCTTATTTCCCCACGTTGCGGCGCGCAACACGACCCCGCCTTACAGTTGAAAACACAACAATTTCAAACAGCAGATAAGGTACTACACGCAATTTCAACAAGTTCAAATAAGCAACTTACACATTGGTTCATGTTCTCAATTTCTTCTCAAGCCAATATCAAAACCAAGTTACAAGTATTCCAAAATCGAAAATGCCCACGTAATCATGTTCAACAAATTACCACAATTAAGGTGTTTCAAATTCCTTCCACAATAAGCCAAATATGCCATCACAATGGTTGTTCCCAATTCTTTACCAATCTCGGTTACCTTTTTATCTTTCAATCCATATTTCATACCACACCACACGTAGTTCAACATCAATCAAATACTCAACAAGGAAATCAAAGAATTACGTAAAATTTCTCAATTTGACACATGCCAAAACAATTCGCACACATTTGGGCGATTTTACAAGAATCAAAATTAGCCATACATACATGGTGATGATTTTTTCCTCCTACTTTATGCTTACACAAGATATCCTACTCTTGCCAACCTTGTTCTTGAAGACTCTTACTTCTACTCACTTCTTTTTACTAGAAATCAAGTTCAATAATCATGCGTGAGTGTAAAATTCTATTTCCAAAAGCTATTATATGCAAACCTCTCTTTACCCAATTTAAAACTGAAAATCAAAGAAAATAGTTAGGGTTTTTACCTTGAAAATATTGGGGAAGTTGAACCCTTGCCCTAGGATCCTTTGGAATTAAGATGGTTGGAACAATCTTTGAAGATGAAAGATTTCTCTCTCTAAAAACCCTCTCTTCTCTCTCTAATTTTTGGTAAGATGATATGATAAAGTGAAGAAGAAGTGTGTTATATTAAAGAAGAGATCGGGTCAAAATGTTACAAAAATCTGGGCCGGGGTCAATTATGCGGTGCACTATGCGACCGCAGAATCAACATGCGGTCCGCATAGTGACCGCAGAATTGCCCCAAATTTTACACAGGTTCTGTTAAGGAATGCGGTCACTATGCGGACCGCATGTTGATTCTGCGATCGCAAAAGTGCACCGCAGAGTTGACATGCGATCGCATATCGACCGCACTTTTGACACGATTTTGGGCAACTCTCTGGAACGTTTTGCGGCAAGAATGCGGTCCGCATGTCAGGGTTTGCGGTCGCATTCTTGACCGCATATTTGACATTTTTCGGAAAAATTAATTCTCTACATTTTTGAAACTTAAATCACTACCAAGGGTCCGAACCGCGGCGAGCAAGCTCGCCGCGAAGAATTCTACGCATTCCTAACACATTATTCGGACCATGACACCACAGCTACTAGGTTTTATGCACAAAATTTTTACGGGGCCTTACAATTTCTACTTCGCATGTTCCCATTAAGGCCCGCATACCCTTTCCTCCAATGTTGGTGTGATCTCGAAATCATAGAATCTGAAGACATTCCGAGTTGGATCCCAAAATGGTATCAATGCTTCAACAATGTCCTTTCTTGGTCTTATGCTCATAAGCCTCGTAAGGCCTCCTAATAGTCTTACCATTGATTCTTTACTTCCATCCCGTAGGTCATTCCACCACATATGATGTTGGAGGGTATCTCACTCAGGACTGAGAAGGTTTTGATGTCTTTGGAATTCATCCTGCATATTTATTTAATGATCAAAAGGTAGAAGTGGCAATTTTTGCAAAATTTGTTTAATGGTCCATGAATTTGTAAACATTTCTCATCCTGGGGCCCATTGGGCATCACTCAGCATCACCACAGTCCAACACAAGACTGAGAAAGTTTTGGCACTAATTTTGACTATTTTTAAAACCTGGCCATATAATGGCTCAAAATGGCTATCTTGGCAAAACTTTCAGTTGAGAAAAATCGGTTTGGGGAATACGGCTTTTCAGCAATTCCGTGAGGGAGATTTTAAGGCTGTATTTGCAAACCGTTTAAAATGATTCAAGATGGCTGTTCTTGCAAAAACGGCCTTCCGTCGTCCTTTTGAGGGACATTCGACTTTTTCTAAACAAGAATGGCATCACCCGATTTATTTAATGAAAATTAAAAAATTGACATTTTTTGGCTATTTTTGTAAAAGTAGAGGTTGAACCCGATGAGGGTTGCCTATGTATCTCACATCCGATGAGAATCAAACCAGCGTAGTTCGGGCCGGTTTATTTTGACAAGAACTTAAAATTTTGACATGTTTTGAACTATTTTTTCAAAGGGGAGGTTGATCGCGATGGGAGTTACCTACGTATCTCACATCCGGTGAGAATCAAACCTGCGTAGTTTGGGCAGATTGGCCAAAATTAAAACTATTTTTGAACAACAATTTCTTTTCAATTTTTTTTCAATTCTCTTTATTTTTAAAAATCCAGCAGCATTTCAGTACTAATTGGGCATTGTTTTTTTCACAACAAATGATTATCCTCCCTTAGTCCTAACACTGCTATTTTTCAAAAAATTTCACTCACAAGCCGGTCAACATGCGGAGCCGAGCAAATTAATGCAAGTAGCACATAATATGCATCAGGATGGTCATTTCAGTATGGGTCACCTGTCCTAGACAGACCCAACCCCTATGTTAAGTCCCCTAAGTCAGAATGCACGTGATGCAAATAAGCGTCCTACTAGGAGTCCGGCATGAGTTTATTGTTCATCTAGGTTTAAACCCTAGGTTTATTGGTGTAGACCTGACTTACCCGAGCAGATAACTCGGGCTGAGGGGGAGGCAGCATACCGGGGATACAGAAGCTCGCGTGACTTTGTACCTTATCCAAACCTCGTTCTAAATTTGGGAAAAAGGACTGTAACAGAAGAGAAGCTACACGAAGTGCACCCTTCTCCATAATATAGAAGACTCAGAAAGAGGAGAGATTCACGACAGTTTATACAGTTCAACAAATATCAAAAGGGTAAACATTTAGCACATATAGCATGTAAGCATGTAGAAGAATCAGATAAAATCCAAATATAATAATTAAACTAACCTCAAATTCTTTGAACCCTGAACCCGAATAAATAGTTCTTTTTTGCACCAAGTCTAGCAGAAGCTTTTTATCGTTAATCTCTCATTTATCCTACATGAGAATACATTACAATCAAATCCAACAGTTGCACTTTTCTCTCAGTAAGCTATTTTCATTTTCACAGTCAAATCGAGGATTGAGGCTTGGGTTGTTGTTGTTGTTGTTGTTGTTGTTGTTTTTCCAATTTAAGTGACATTATTTGACTTGAGATTATTTATTTATTTCAGAGTCGCCACTCGGGAAAGGATTGGATTTTGGTGTCCCGAGTCACCAGTTTAAACCCCAAATCGAGGAAAATTATTCAACTTTCCAATTGGAGTCTGCGAACCAGAAATTATGTGTAAGGAATTCTGTTAACCCGAGGGAAGGTGTTAGGCAACCCCGGATCCCGTGGTTCTAGCACGGTCGCTCAAATTACTATAAATGGCTAAAAATCTAATTTTACATGCTCCAACCTATAGTTCAATTTTATAATTATTTTACCGCTTTTAAATTATTTTTTATGAAAGTGAACGTCACCGAAAAACATATTTTCGGATCACGTCACATGAAATGAACCCGGATCATCGACACATCTTTATTTGAAGTTTTCGGATTTGGATTTGGGTTGTATGAAATAAACACCCGAATTAGGAAGGTAAAATTGTTAAAGACGCGCCTATAGTGTCTCACGTGTTGTTATCTTTTGGGAAGGCCGTGAAATTCGCTAATCGGTCCGTCCTGAGTTTCTAGGTATTTTATTAAGTAATTGATGAGGGCCCCGCAATTATTCATTTGATTTGGCGAGGCTCGCCTCAGTTTTATTTAAAGGCCAATCCTAAATGCACTAAAATATTCTACGGGTTGTTTGTCTCTAAAAGCTAATTAACTTGCAAATGTAAATTCGAACTACGAATTGAAGTCCGAATCCAAAAAAAGGGAAAAAAACTTTTAGCTTGAACCCGCTATCTAATTCGAGGCACAAATTTTATATTTATAAGTTAATTACCCACATTCCTATATAATTTAAAAATGGTTCAGAATATTTTCGGGGCCCTAACCAGCCCAGATTTATGTTAATTTGATGGAACAATTATGGTTTATGAACAATGGTCTTCAAAGGACCATTCACTTACCTTAAACAAAATACCTCAAATTGGGCCTGGATTTGGCCCAAGTCCCCACTAACCAATTGTAGAAGGAGAACGGGGGTCCAAATGACCAATGTTCACTGCTATTTTTTAAACAGAAAAATTCCAGAATTTCAATCAAATTAATATGCCAAAATAATAATAGGTGAATTTGACTATATTTATGCCCTAAATAATCACATTTTATTGTTGTTTTAATATTGTTTATGATGACAAAATTCTCTTATTAGTATTTTTAGTGTGTTATATGTACAAATGAGCTAGTGAAGACTAAAAGAGTGGTTTTGGAGTCAAAAGAAGGTGAAAAGGCCAAGTGTGGTACAAGTTAAGAAATTATGCTGAAAATAGCCGGAAATGTGTGATTTCGAGCTATATAGATGTTATGGTGAATTTAAGTGATTTAGAGCTTTAAAGTCTGAGTAAAATCTCAAGGAATTAAGCCGGGATCGTGTTCGGGGGTCAAATTTGATAGTTTAGTACAAACGAAGACTCGATGAGGCATATTGCGCACTGTCTAGTAAAGTGGACATAACGTTTTGCTCAGAATACCGTTTTGGCTCCATAATATATGGTTGGAAAGCTAACTCAAAGGGCTATAACTTTAGTGTTTTTGTTTTTCAAAATTCCAAAGGGAAAAGGGTGAAATACGGAAGTTTCACTGCTACCGCGGTAGAACCGCGATAGAAGAGGCTTGCGGAAGTTTTGAAGTTTCAGAGGACTTGATCCACCGTGGTTGCACCACGACCACGGTTAAACTGCGGTGGAAGCCGGGATTTTATGGTATTAAAGTGTCAAAATGAAAATTATGTAACCTAAACCCTATATATAATGTTAGGATTCGCCCAAAGGAGGCTAGTATTGTATTATTGACTACTTTTGGAAGCAAACTAGTAAGAGAGAACTCTATCAACATCTTTATTTCTTTTACATTAAATCTTTGAATATGAATTCCATTATCTATATTGTTTCTTTGATTATGAGTAGCTAAATCTTTATCTAAGGTTTTGATGGAACCTATTGAGTGATGAACTTCTGGGTTATGTGATTACAAATTGTTAGCTAGATTTCTATTTGTTCAACTTCGTTCTTGTTGTAGTTAATTGATTGAATCCTCAATTAGCTGTGCCTTTTAGTGTGCATAACTTGGAAAAGAGTGCATATTTAGGTAATTGTTGAACAACACCACACCTAGATTATTAGAGGAATCTATAATTGTAGGCGTAAAGGTGGGGTTAGGAATAACGAAATATTGGGTGCAATCTAAAGTGAAATTTTCAAATTAAAGCTAACTAGGGTAGCTCGAAAGAGTGCAATAGTAAATTATTGTAGTTGCTCGGGAGAGAATTACGGTAAAAATCATTTATGATTGATAGAATAATATTGATAAATTTATGAGCATAAACAGAAGGGATTCCATCAATAGGGGAAATCAATACCTTAGTATTTCTCTTTATTCTTTACATCACATTTAATTATTTCCTTCAAGTCTTTAGTTTCTTGCAAAAGTTAGTTAGTAGAAATCATCAACAATTATATTCAAAAGTTTGGGAAGCTGATTCAGGAGTATTGTTGGGCTTTTGAAGTTGCAATTGATAGGTTAATTCTCTGTGGGATCGACTCTGGACTTAATAGACTAGATTATATTGACTGCGTCCGTTGTTTGGGCATGAATCAATTTTGGCACCGTTGCCGGGGAATTAACGAAATTATCCATTGCCATTGACAGAACTCAAGATTCTTGTGTAGTCAGATTCTTTCTACAGACTTTACATTGAAAATTTTGACGGTTGTTGAAGTGGGTGCTCAGGTGCATTCCTAGGAAATCTGCAAGGACTGGAGAACTAATTGAAGGACTCTCAGACCGAGAGCAAACTTTCCGGGCATGTAACAGGGCAATCAGACAACTTCAGCAATCTCAACAACCACTTAAACTCGATTTTGATATAGGAGACGTGAACAACCCAAACCAGCAAGCCGGGTTGAACATACAGGAGGCGGAGGAGGCGCATGAAGGTGCTTTGTTTGACTGGGCACAACCAACTGCTGATAATTTGGCAGCTGCCATTATTGTGCCAGCGATTCAAGCTGAGTCATTCCAGATTACTAATAACATGCAACACTTGTTGCAAAACAAGGTATTATTCTCTGGGACTCAAGTTGAAGATCCACAGTAGCACCTGAAGAACTTTCTTTCTATATGCAAGACACAGAGACAGCCAAACGTGACACCATAAGCCATCAGACTATTGCTATTTCCATTCTCAGTTACATGGGCTGCACAGGTATGGCTAAACTCACTCACATAAACTCTATAGCAATATGGGATGAGTTAGTCAAGCAATTCCACAACAATTTTCATCCACCTAACAAGACAGCTCAGCAAATTGATAAGATTGTGAGCTTCAAGTAGAAACTAATGGAGACATTGCATGAAACTTGAGGCAGATTCAAAGGTATGCTAGTTATATGTCCTCACCATGGGGTTCCCGAATAGATGTTGGGTCAAAGGTTCTACATGAGGCTCTCAGAAAGTATGAAGAATATAGTAGATGCCTCAGCAGGTGGGGCTTTTCTAAGTAAGACATGGAGA
Source organism: Nicotiana noctiflora (assembly GCA_032618575.1). Lineage (NCBI taxonomy): Eukaryota > Viridiplantae > Streptophyta > Magnoliopsida > Solanales > Solanaceae > Nicotiana > Nicotiana noctiflora. The sequence continues at coordinate 41,512 of JASVEL010006109.1, read as the reverse complement.
AAAGGCCGGAATTTGCTTGACAAGATGGCTCAAAACTCCGGGACGACCAGGAATGCTCCTATCACTCCACTGGTACACTCTGTACCTCTGAATCCTTCCAACACTATGGAGGAGAACATGGCAACTTTATTGACACAAATGAGCATCCTGAAGAAGAAGGTGGAAGAATGTGGGGTCAAGCATCAGGTTCACATTGTAGATACTACTAATGGTGGTTTATTCACATCTTGCATTAGCCAACCCATAGGTAATCCATGTGCTGCAGACCAAGAACATCATCACCATCATGAAGACATGAACTGTGTGGCTAACTGTGGAGGGTAGGGTAACTAGAGTTGGGGTCAGCAGGCTCCACAGCAGTACAGGCCTCCACAGCCACAATATAATGCAGCATGTATGAGGCCACCAAACAACATGGATCCATATCCTAGACCTTAGAATTTCAACAATCAGTAGCAGGGGTATCATCCACCTCCACCACAACATGGGGGTATACATGACGACGAGTTCGCAAGGTTGGAAGCTATGATGCAGCAGGTAATTGGGTCACATGCCAAAACCAATGAGAGGATAGATGCACATGACGCAGCTATCAAGAATATTGAGGTGTAGGAGGGCCAGATTGCTATGTCACTTAACAATCGTCCTCAAGTGACATTGCCTGCAGACACACAAAAAAACCCAAAGGATCAATTCCCGAAGCTGATGGCAGTTAATCTGAGAAGTGGTAGAGATCTTGATGCTTAGCAGGAAAGAGATAAAGGCAATTTACAGGCTGAGACACTCATTCCAGTACCCATCAAACTAGCTGAGTCCACCGGGTTGACAAAAGTTACAGTCCAGCCAGTAGCTGAAAGTAATGATGTGCAACAGGTAACGAAAAAAATAGCTGAACCGGTAGAGCAGCCGGTTGTGGAACAGATTATAGAGAAAGAAAAATCCCAAGTGATTGGGAAGAAGAGGCCTCCAGCCCCATTTCCCCAAAAGTTGGCCAAGCACCAAAAAGAGGAGCAATACAAGAGATTCTTCGAGATGCTCAAGCAAATCCAGGTAAACATTCCCTTAATTGAAGCTTTGAAAGAGATGCCTGGGTATGCTAAGATGATGAAAGATTTGATGTCGCGGAAATTTGATTTCCAAGACTTGGCCACCGTAAATCTTACACAGACATGTAGTGAAGTACTCTCTAGACCCATAGCTAAGAAGCTATCTAACCCAGGTAGCTTCACTATTCCATGTACTATAGGAAACTTTGCATTTGCTAAGGCATTGTATGATTTGCGGTCAAGCATAAATCTTATGCCCTTGGTGATCTATAAGAGGCTGGGTATCGGGAGAGCCAGGCCTACTTCTATGTTATCACCACTTGCTGACAGGACGGTTAAGCATCCATTCGGTATATTGGATGATGTGCTCATCCATGTGGGGAAGTTTGTGTTTCCCACCGATTTTGTTATTCTGGACGGCAAGGTGGATGAGGAGATTCCTGTAATCTTAAGAAGACCATTCCTAGCCACAGGGAGAGCATTGATTGATTGTGAGACCGGGGAACTCAAGATGAGGCTGAATGATGGGGAGATCATATTCAATGTACAAAAATCTATGAGGCACCTTAGTGAGTTCAGGAATTTCTCTCTCATTTATGCAGTAGATGTGATAGTGGAGACAGCTGATGTAGAATTGACAGCTGAAGATCCACTTCAGGCATGCCTGATGAACTTAGAAGAGGTAAACGGTGAAAGCCTGACAGAGTGGGTGCTATCTCTGGAAGGCAAGGTGTTTTGGGATAAAGAGTTAGAGTTTGAACCTCTGCACTTAGAAAAGAGAGAGACCCCTCCAGCAAAACCATCTATTGAGGAGCCACCAAAGTTGGAACTTAAGCCACTACCAACCCATCTCAGGTAAGAATTTCTAGGCCCTAACTCCACTTTACCTGTTATTATCTCATCTGGTTTGCTAGATGTGCAGGCTCAAAAGCTATTACAGGTACTCAAGGAATGTAAAACTGCCATTGGTTGGACCATGGCATACATAAAGGGGATCAACCCCGCATACTGCATGCACAAGATTCTCCTGGAAGAGCGACACAAACCCTCCAAGAAACGCAAAAGACGGTTGAACCCGAATATGAAGGATATGGTAAAAAGAAAGTGATAAAGTTGCTAGACACGGGGTAGGTCCCATGTAAGTTTTATCACCCTTCTGTGTTGTATATTGATTATTATGCCATGAGGACATGTCATGATCTTAAGTGTAGGGTGGGAGACTTATCTTGTATTGTATGTTGTACATAGCAGATTTAGCTATAAATTATATTAGCTGGCTTGGCCCGATGATGGACACTTAGCGACGGGTTTCTTAAGGGTCTAAGTCGGAATAAAAACACAAAAAAAACTAAAAACTTGAATAATCCAAAAATATGAGTAGAGGACTCTTCCTGATAACGGACTATTTGGACAAGTACTCTTGAGGGAAGTAGTCCATGTAGGAATTTTTCTTTCTTTTCTTTTATATTTATAGGTAGTTTATCACCTCCCCTTTGGTTTTTCTTTTGACCACGGTTTTTCCAAGGGTTTTTATTGAACCGGGTTAGGTAGATCTTTCTTTTTTTAGGATTAGAGGGTAAATGTTAAGCATGTAACCCCAAGTATGCACATTAGCAAAACTAAAATGAACCCGAGAATGTATTATCTAAGCTTGAATGTAGATTCTAGGATATGCCTTAAATTGCACAATACAACTTGCTTGAACATTGATAGGACGCCGTAGATGAATTTGATTCTAAATGAGTTGCATGCTAAGTGTGTGTGAGTTTTTACCTGCATTATATGTTTTACATGATACCAAGAACTTGCCCTGTGTATGTGCAAAAGCGAAATAGAAGTTGTTTAGTTATAGAGATGATAGAGGCATTTCTTTGGGTAACCCCATAAATCAATAAACTGTGAATTCACCTGTACATAATATCCTAGTTAACCCATTTGAGCCTTAAGCTTGTTCTTTGATAACCCTTTAATGGTCAAAGATCTATATCATATATTGTTGTACTTTACCTCCTAGAAAAACTTGTGTTGTAATGAATGTGCCAAAGTCAAAGTGTGGGGTGAAGGGAAATTGAAAAAGGGAAAATCAAGAATGAATGGTAGAAAATGGTGAACTGGCAAAAATACAGTAAATGCTTTACAAAGCAATGAAAAAAAAATCAATGTATATATGTAAATGAGAAAGCCAGTTACACCAAAAGAAAAATGGGGATTAAAAGTGAATAAAAGGTGAAGGAATGTTTAGGGGAAGCATAATGAAAAAACTTAAAGGGAACTTGTGAAAAAGAAAATGCTTAGGGAGGTTAGCCACTATAACCAAAAGTATCATACCCGTCCCTTGGCCTACATTACAACCCTTAAGGACCTCTTGATCTGTGATTGAATAACTCGATTAGTGGAGTATTACACTAGGGGCAAGCCTTTGGTGTATCTGTATGCATATGAATGCTCTTTGTTGAGAGTGAGTAAAATTTTTCTATATCTATAAGTTCCATGATCTAAATTGCTTATGTGTGGGAACTTCTCTCAATAAATTGTGTGAGGGCATGTAACTCAGTAAGAAAATGGTAAGTTTGAAGTTTGTGATAATAATTAGAGTAAGCAATAATATGCTGGCATTTGAGTTTACAGTTGGGTAAGGATTGTGCATATCTTAAGTTAATCATGAAAGATAGTATTTGTGACATATTTGGGGGAGAAATTAATAAAATTGGCCTAAAGTGTGACTAAGGTTGCTCAAGGACGAGCAAAGGTTTAAGTGTGGGGTGTTGATAATAGGTGAATTTGACTATATTTATGCCCTAAATAATCACACTTTATTGTTGTTCTGATATTGTTTATGATGACAAAATTCTCTTATTAGTGTTTTTAGTGTGTTATAGGTACAAATGAGCTAATGAATACTGAAAGAGTTGTTTTGGAGTCAAAAGAAGGTGAAAAAGGCCAAGTGTGGTACAAGTGAAGAAATTATGCTGAAAATAGTCGGAAAGGTGTGATTGCGAGCTATATAGATGTTATGGAATGAATTTAAGTGATTTGGAGCTTTGAAGTCTGATTAAAAGCTCAAGGAATTAAGCCGGGAGCGTGTTCGGGGGTCAATTTGATTGTTTAGTACAAACAAAGACTCGATGAGGCATATTGCACAATGTCTAGTAAATTGGACATAACCTTTTACTCAGAACTCCGTTTTGGCTCCATAAATATAGTTGAAAAGTTAACTCAAAGAGCTACAACTATGATGTTTTGCGTTGTTCAAAATTCCAAAGGGAACAGGGTGAAATACCTCGGTTTCAGTGCGACCACGGTAGAACCGCGGCAGAAGAGGCCTGCGGAAGTTTTGAAGTTTCAGAGGACTTGATTGTCACGACCCTAGTTCACCAATCGTGAACATGTCGTGATGGCACCCAGTCCCCACGACTAGGTAAACCTAACACGTTGCGGAATATACCAGTTTATGAACATTTAATAAGAATTTAGCGGAAAATAAGATGAAAGGAATGAAATCCGTGCCGCTTGGCACATACACCAATCAAATACGCTGTTTAAAACACTACCAAGACCCGGAATCCCACGGGTAACACAGACTAAAAGAGATCATAAAATTGTAGCTCTATGTAAAAGGAGTATCTAACAACGGAATGAAGGAAAATCATCTACTAGCACTAGAATAGAAGGAAGGCCTCCGGATCCGCGGACGTAGCAGATCATACCTCGAGGTCTCCCAAAATGCTGCTGAATCACCTGGTGTGAGCCTGTCCTGATGTACCTGGATCTGCACAACAAAAGTGTGCAGAAGAGTAGCATGAGTACACCACGGCGGTACTCGGTAAGTGCCAAGCCTAACCTCGATGGAGTAGTGACGAGGAAGGTCAGGGCCCTACTGAGAAACAAATAATATAATGATAATGACAATAATAAGCAGTTTAAATGATAATAATTTTCCGAAATTTAACAACAATAAATGATTACTGCAATCGTCTACAATTAAGCTAACAACAAATAGTCAACTCAATAAAACCAGTCCAGGACCTGTGGGAATCGAACCCACAGTCCCATTGACAGTACCTCTGGGTCTCCGGGAATCGAACCCGCAGCCCATGTCTCAATAAATAATCAATAACTCAGGATCTCCGGGAATCGAACCCGTAGTCCCTACCAATAACTCAGGATCTCGGGAATCGAACCCGTAGTCCCTACCAATAACTCAGGATCTCGGGAATCGAACCCGTAGTCCCTACCAATAACTCAGGATCTCGGGAATCGAACCCGCAGTCCACAAGCACAGCCAATAAAGGAATCCACAGAGAGAATAATTATGCTTAAATATAACTTCACCGAAAAATAGTGCCAATAATTATCAAGGAGTTCAAACAAGGCAATTAGGCAACTAAATAGTTAAGTACTACCTAATCATGCTTTCCTAACCACTACCGGGTAAAAATATCAAATTAACAGCACCAAAGACAGGAATATCGCTCATAGAACATTTTAATTAAAGTGCGTTTTCAACAACCAGCGCATGTACACGCCCGTCACCTCGCGTACAAGGTATTTAAACTATCACATAATATCCTAGGGGTGAGAATTCCCCCACACGAGGTTAGACAAGCCACTTACCTCGACTCCGGTACAAAACCGCTATGAAACAACTCTCTTGCCGCGAATGTCGGCCTCCACAAGTGTAGTATATGATAAAAATCAATAGAATCACATCAAATTAGGCCAATTGGGCATTACCCAATCAAAATAACTCAAAATGCACCAAAACCCACAAGTTGCCAAAACCCGACTTTCGGTACGCTTATCGAAAAATCACGAAAATTATATATTCGGGTTCCTTATCTCAATACGAGTTCGTACATATAAAATTTATCGAAATCGGACTCCGTTTGCCCATTCAAATCAAAGATTTTTCTAACATTTAGGCCTAGGGCTCAAACCCACCTTTAATCTTCCAATTTCAGTGAAATAATATTTCATGATAAACCAACGAATTAAGGTCAAGAAACTTACCCCCGATGATTTTCCGATGATATCCGAGCGTTTCCCCTTCAAAATCCTCTCTTGGAGCTCAACAATGGCGTTTTTGATTTATGGGTCGCGGCTGAAATGTTTCTGGACTTAAGTCACTGCCGGACATTTTTACTCTATGCGATCGCATGATCCCTGTTGCGATCGCATAGAACAAATTTTGACCCTCGCCAAACTACTCTATGCGATCGCATAGTCCTCAATGCGATCGCCATGCTCACCAAAATATACCTATGCGATCGCATACCCTGCTCCGCGATCGCATAGGACAAAAGCTGGACCTGGGACCCCTCTTCTCTATACACTATGCGATCGCATAGGACTGTACGCGATCGCAGAGCACAACTTTCCAGAACTATGCGATCGCATATCCATGCCCGCGATCGCATAGAACAAATACTTGGCCTCTCCAAAACCTTCTATGCGATCGCATTAGCCCATTGCGATCGCATAGAGCATTCGTCTGCAACACACACCAGCAGTTAACAGCATTTCCAAAATGCATGAAATAGCCCGATTGAACCCGCCGGATTCATCCCGAGACCCCCGGGATCCCAACGAAAACCGCCAACCTATTCCAAAACATGATACGAACTTATTCTAATCATCAAAACACGTCTAACAACATCAAAACCCATAATTCACATCGAATTCAAGCCTAAATTTCTTAAAACTTTCCGAATTGCATATTCGATCAAAAACCCGACCAAACGACGTCCGAATGACCCAAAACTTTGCGGACATATCCAAATTCACATAACGAAGCTACAGAAATTGTCGGAATTCCATTCCGACCCCCCGATCAAAATCTCACCTATCGTTCGGATTCGCCAAAATTTCATCCTTCGGCATTTCAAGCCTAATTGAGCTACGGACCTCCAAAATACATTCTGAACACGCTCCTAACCCCGAAATCACCCAACGGAGCTAATGGAACCATGGGATTTCCGTTCCGATATCGTCTTAACACTGTTCCGGCTACGGACCGTTTTCTAGCTTTAAAGCTCTCAATTAGGGACTAAGTGTCCCAAAATGCTCCAAATTTCAGAACCGACTCTCTCGGCAAACCACAATAGCAGAAATGAACTTAGGGGAACAGTTAAATTAGGGATTGGGGCGTAATTTTCTAAAATGACCGGTCGGGTCGTTACATCTTCCCACACTTAAAGATTCGTTCGTCCTCGAACGAGCATAGAAAACATACATGGAGTAGTGAAAAGATGAGGGTACTGGCTGCGCATATCCTGCTCGGTCTCCCAAGTCGCCTCCTCGACCGGCTGGCCCCGCCACTGAACCTTTACCGAAGCGATGTTCTTTGACCTTAGCTTTCTGACTTGCCTGTCTAGAATGGCTACTGGCTCCTCAACATAAGACAGATCCTTGTCTAGCTGAACTGATGTGAAATCTAACACATACGACGGGTCACCATGGTATCTCCGGAGCATGGAGACATGAAATACGGGGTGAACTCCGGCTAGGCTAGGAGGTAAGGCCATCTCATAAGCAACCTCCCTAACACGCCTCAAAATCTCAAAAGGGCCAATAAATCTAGGACTCAGCTTTCCTTTCTTCCCAAACCTCATAACACCTTTCATGGGCGAGACTCGAAGTAGAACCCGCTCGCCAACCATAAAAGCCACATCGCGAACTTTCTTGTCCGCATAACTCTTCTGTCTAGACTGGGCTGCACGAAGTCTGTCCCGAATCACCTTGACTTTGTCCATAGCCTCCTGAACCATATCAGTACCTAGCAACCTGGCCTCGCCCGGCTCAAACCAACCCACGGGAGACCTGCACCTCCTACCATATAGGGCCTCACACGGTGCCATCTGAATACTAGACTGGTAGCTATTGTTATAAGCAAACTCCGCCGGCGGCAAGAAGTGATCCCATGAACCTCCAAACTCAATCACGCACGCACGGAGCATATCCTCCAAAATCTGAATAGTGCGCTCGGACTGACCATCAGTCCGGGGATGAAACGCTGTGCTCAGCTCCACCCGAGTACCTAACTCCTGCTGTACGGCTCTCCAGAACCGTGAAGTGAACCGAGTGCCTCTATCCGAAATGATGGAAACTGGAATACCATGCAGCCGAACTATCTCCCTGATATAGATCTCCGCCAGTCGTTCCGATGAATAAGCAGTACTCACCGGTATAAAATGGGCGGACTTGGTCAGCCGATCCACAATGACCCAAATAGAATCAAACTTCCTAACCGTCCGTGGAAGTCCGGATACAAAGTCCATGGTAATGCGCTCCCATTTCCACTCGGGAATCTCAATCTGCTGCATCAATCCACCCGGACGCTGATGTTCATACTTCACCTGCTGGCAGTTGAGGCATCTGGAAACATAATCAACTATATCCCTCTTCATCCGCCTCCACCAGTAATGCTGTCTCAAGTCCTGATACATCTTCGCGGCACCCGGATGGATGGAATACCGCGAACTATGGGCCTCTACTAGAATCAGCTCTCGAAGATCATCTACATTGGGCACACAGATACGCCCCTGCATCCTCATAACTCCATCATCCCCGATGGTAACATCTCGAGCATCGCCACGCCGAACTCTATCCTGAAGGACAAGCAAATGAGGGTCGTCGGACTGACGCTCCCCGATGCGGTCAAATAGAGAAGGCGAGAAACCACGCATGCTAGAACCCGACTGGGCTCAGAAAGATCCAATCTAACAAGCTGCACTGGCTAGAGCCCGAACATCCATCGCCATACGCCTCTCTGAAAGCCGGTAGATATGCTAAACTCCCCAAACTCCTGCCCGACGACTCGAGGCATCGGCAACCACGTTAGCCTTGCCGGATGATAGAGAATAGTAATTTCATAGTCTTTCGGTAGTTCCAACCATCTCCTCCGACGCATATTCAGGTCCTTCTGCCTAAGCAAGTGCTGCAAGCTCCGGTGATCAGGTGTAGATCTCACAAGGAACCCCGTATAAATAATGACACCAAATTTTCAAGGCGTGAACAATGGCGGCTAGCTCCAAATCATGAACGAGGGTAATTCTTCTCATGTACCTTCGGTGCCTCGACGCGTAGGCAATCACCTTTCGTCCCGCATCAATACCGCACCGAGTCCGACTCGTGGGGCATCACAATATACGGTATAGGACCCCGTACCTGTGTAGGCAACATCAATATAGGGGCCGAAGTCAAGGCTGTCTTGAGCTTCTGAAAGCTCGCCTCACACTCGTCTGTCCACTGAAAAGGGGCACCCTTTCGGGTCAATCTAGTCATAGGTGCTGCAATCGAAGAGAACCCCTCTACAAAACGACGGTAATAGCCCGCCAAACCAAGGAAACTGCGAATCTCAGTAGCGGAGGAGGGTCTGGGCCAACTCCGCACGGCCTCCACCTTCCTCGGATCTACTCGAATACCATCACTCGACACCACGTGGCCCAAAAATGCCACTGAACTCAACCAGAATTAACATTTAGAGAACTTGGCATAAAGTTGCTTCTCTCTCAGAATCTGAAGCACTATCCTCAAATGCTGCTCGTGCTCTTCCCGACTCTGGGAATATACTAGAATATCATTAATGAAGACAATCACGAATGAGTCCAGATAAGGCCTGAACACGCTGTGCATCAAATGCATAAAGGTTGCTGGAACATTAGTCAACCCAAAAGACATCACGAGGAACTCATAGTGGCCATACCGAGTCCTGAAGGCAGTCTTCGGGATATCTGGCTCCCGAATCTTCAGCTGGTGATACCCAGAGCGCAAATCAATCTTAGAAAACACCTGTGCGCCCTGTAGCTGGTCAAATAAATCATCGATACGGGGCAAAGGATACCGGTTCTTCACTGTAACCTTGTTCAGCTGACGATAGTCAATACACATACGCATAGAACCGTCCTTTTTCTTCACAAATATATAGGAGCACCCCAAGGCGAAACACTTGGTCGAATAAAACCCTTGCCCAATAACTCCTGTAATTGATCCTTCAACTCCTTCAACTCAGGAGGAGCCATACGGTATGGTGGAATAGAAATGGGCTGAGTGCCCGGCAACAAGTTAATATCAAAGTCAATATCTCTGTCGGGCGGCATGCCCGGAAGATCAGCTGGAAATACATCAGCAAAGTCACGTACCACATGAACAGAATCAATAGAGGGAGTGTCAACACTGACGTCCCGCACATAGGCTAGATAAGCAGCACACCCCTTCTCAACCATACGCTGAGCTCCGAGAAAAGAAATAACACGGCTAGGGGTGTGATCTAGAGTACCACTCCACTCAATACGTGGAATGCCTGGCATAGCCAGCGTCACGGTCTTGGCGTGACAATCAAGAATAGCATAATGGGGCGACAACTAGTCCATGCCCAGAATAATATCAAAATCGACCATCCCGAGCAATAATAGATCAGCTCTGGTCTCAAAACCATAAATAGTGACCAAACACGACCGATACACACGGTCCACAACTAAAGGATCTCCCAACGGAGTAGAAACATAAATGGGGGCACTCAAAGAATCCCGAGGCACACCCAGGTGTGAAGCAAAATAAGAGGATACATATGAAAAAGTAGATCCAGGATCGAATAGAATCGATGCCTCTCTGTGACTAACCAAAATAATACCTGTGATAATAGAATCAGAGGCAACAGCTGCAGCGCGATCAGGAATAGCATAAAATCTAGCCTGACCCCTCTCTCAAGGGTGGCCTCTAGCACCCTAATCCCCGCCCCTGGCTGGCTGGGTAGGTCGAGTGGCAGCTGGGGCTTGAATGATGGGCTGCTGGCCCTGTGAACCACTCTGAGGCTGCGAAGTCTGTGGAGGTGCTCCTCTCATACGCCCGGGGAACTCCCTAACCAGATGGTGAGTATCCCCACACTCAAAACAAGCTCTGGGAGGATGCGCTGGCTGTGACTGACCGGCCTCGCCCCCACTGGTCTGACCCCTGGAGGTACCCCGCATAGGAGGCGCACTGGAAACTGGGGGAGCATAATAAGGCTCCTGAGGTGCTGGAAGAACTGGAGTACTACCGGTTGCTGGCAATTATGAATGAACTGGATGACTGGAATAACCCCTACCAAAACGATGGGCTGCTGAAGTACAGGCACCAGAGAAATGGCCCGACTCACGAGACCTCTTGGCCTCCCTCTCTAGGGAGCATACTCCGATCCTCCTGGCAATGCTCACCGCCTGCTGATATGGTATATCTGTCTCCAGCTCCCTAGACATGCTGGACCGGATCGGCGGAATAAGGCCCTTAATAAACCTTCGCACTCTCTCCCGGACCGTGGCTACCAAGGACGGTACATGTCTGGCTAGACAGGTGAAACTAATAGCATACTCTGATACTGTCATGGAGCCTTGACGCAATCGCTCAAACTCCGATCGCCAAGAATCCCTAAGGCTCTGGGAAAAAACTCCCTCAAAACATATCAGAAAACTGCATCGAGGTCAATGAGGCAGACTCATCTGGACTATCCAACTCATACGTGCGCCACCAATCATAAGCGGCCCCACGAAGCTGAAAAGTAGTGAAGGAAACCCTGCTGGTCTCCACTATCCCCATAGTACGGAGGATACGATGACACTCCTCCAGAAAGCCCAATGCATCATCTATAGCCAACCCACTGAACACTGGAGGATCATATTTCTCGAACCTCTCTAATCTATGCTGCTCGTCCTCGAAGGAAGCTGGCCAACTTCCGAGCTATACTGGGGCTGCAGGAGGCATAGTAATAATCTCTGGAACCTGCCCCACCAACACTCGCTGCTCAGGTGTAACGGCTGCGGGAGTCTGGGCCCCTCTCCCGGCCTGAGATGTAGCTGCAGTGAGAGGAAGTAACCCTACATGAGCTAAAGTAGTATACATGCTCATGAACTAGGCCAGGGTCTCCTGGAGTCGTTGGAGTAGTAGCGAGTCGTAGTCGGTGTGCCGGTGCACGCGCTCCAACCTGGTCTACCTGTGACACCTCAGCGGCAGCGCGCGCGGGTGCTGTGGCTGCACCTCGGACGCGTCCTCGTCCTCTACCTCGGCCCCGGCCTCTGACGGCGGCAACAGGGGGCGCGGGTACCTGATCGTCGCGAGTAGCTCGTGTCCTCACCATCTGTGAGAGAATAGAAATCAATAGTTTAGATTTTGATGCCAAAAATGTCGCACGACAATGAATCCAAAGAAATGAAGAGTTTCCTAAACAGTTACATAGCCCCTCGTAGATAAATACAGACGTCTCCGTATCGATCAGCGAGACTCTAAGTAACCGGTCTGTGTCCCGTGACTCCTATGAACCTAGAGCTCTGATACCAACTTGTCACGACCCTGGTTCACCAATCGTGAACATGTCGTGATGGCACCCAGTCCCCACGACTAGGTAAACCTAACACGTTGCGGAATATACCAGTTTATGAACATTTAATAAGAATTTAGCGGAAAATAAGATGAAAGGAATGAAATCCGTGCCGCTTGGCACATACACCAATCAAATACGCTGTTTAAAACACTACCAAGACCCGGAATCCCACGGGTAACACAGACTAAAAGAGATCATAAAATTGTAGCTCTATGTAAAAGGAGTATCTAACAACGGAATGAAGGAAAATCATCTACTAGCACTAGAATAGAAGGAAGGCCTCCGGATCCGCGGACGTAGCAGATCATACCTCGAGGTCTCCCAAAACGCTGCTGAATCACCTGATGTGAGCCTGCCCTGATGTACCTGGATATACACAACAAAAGTGTGCAGAAGAGTAGCATGAGTACACCACAGCGGTACTCAGTAAGTGCCAAGCCTAACCTCGATGGAGTAGTGACGAGGAAGGTCAGGGCCCTACTGAGAAACAAATAATATAATGATAATGACAATAATAAGCAGTTTAAATGATAATAATTTTCCGAAATTTAACAACAATAAATGATTACTGCAATCGTCTACAATTAAGCTAACAACAAATAGTCAACTCAATAAAACCAGTCCAGGACCTGTGGGAATCGAACCCACAGTCCCATTGACAGTACCTCTGGGTCTCCGGGAATCGAACCCGCGGCCCATGTCTCAATAAATAATCAATAACTCAGGATCTCCGGGAATCAAACCCGTAGTCCCTACCAATAACTCAGGATCTCGGGAATCGAACCCGTAGTCCCTACCAATAACTCAGGATCTCGGGAATTGAACCCGTAGTCCCTACCAATATCACGCCGGGTCTTTGGGAATCGAACCCACAGCCCTGGGTCTCTGGGAATCGAACCCGCAGTCCACAAGCACAGCCAATAAAGGAATCCACAGAGAGAATAATTATGCTTAAATATAACTTCACCGAATAATAGTGCCAATAATTATCAAGGAGTTCAAACAAGGCAATTAGGCAACTAAATAGTTAAGTACTACCTAATCATGCTTTCCTAACCACTACCGGGTAAAAATATCAAATTAACAGCCAAAGACATGAATATCGCTCATAGAACATTTTAATTAAAGTGCGTTTTCAACAACCAGCGCATGTACATGCCCGTCACCTCGCGTACAAGGCATTTAAACTATCACATAATATCCTAGGGATGAGAATTCCCCCACACGAGGTTAGACAAGCTACTTACCTCGACTCCGGTACAAAACCGCTATGAAACAACTCTCTTGCCGCGAATGTCGGCCTCCACAAGTGTAGTATCTGATAAAAATCAATAGAATCACATCAAAATAGGCCAATTGGGCATTACCCAATCAAAATAGCTCAAAATGCACCAAAACCCACAAGTTGCCAAAACCCGACTTTCGGTACGCTTATCGAAAAATCACGAAAATTATATATTCGGGTTCCTTATCTCAATACGAGTCCGTGCATATAAAATTTATCGAAATCGGACTCCGTTTGCCCATTCAAATCAAAGATTTTTCTAACATTTAGGCCTAGGGCTCAAACCCACCTTTAATCTTCCAATTTCAGTGAAATAATCATGGATTTCATGATAAACCAACGAATTAAGGTCAAGAAACTTACCCCCGATGATTTCCCGATGATATCCCAGCGTTTCCCCTTCAAAATCCTCTCTTGGAGCTCAACAATGGCGTTTTTGATTTATGGGTCGCGGCTGAAATGTTTCTGGACTTAAGTCACTGCCAGACATTTTTACTCTATGCGATCGCATGATCCCTATTGCGATCGCATAGAACAAATTTTGACCCTCGCCAAACTACTCTATGCGATCGCATAGTCCTCAATGCGATCGCCATGCTCACCAAAATATACCTATGCGATCGCATACCCTGCTCCGCGATCGCATAGGACAAAAGCTGGACCTGGGACCCCTCTTCTCTATACACTATGCGATCGCATAGGACCGTACGCGATCGCAGAGCACAACTTTCCAGAACTATGCGATCGCATATCCATGCCCGCGATTGCATAGAACAAATACTTGGCCTCTCCAAAACCTTCTATGTGATCGCATTAGCCCATTGCGATCGCATAGAGCATTCGTCTGCAGCACACACCAGCAGTTATCAGCATTTCCAAAATGCATGAATTAGCCCGATTGGACCCCCGGATTCATCCCGAGACCCCCGAGATCCCAACGAAAACCACCAACCTATTCCAAAACATGATACGAACTTATTCTAATCATCAAAACACGTCTAACAACATCAAAACCCATAATTCACATCGAATTCAAGCCTAAATTTCTTAAAACTTTCCGAATTGCATATTTGATCAAAAACCCGACCAAACGACGTTCGAATGACCCGAAACTTTGCGGACATATCCAAATTCACATAACGAAGCTACAGAAATTGTCGGAATTCCATTCCGACCCCCGGATCAAAATCTCACATATCGTTCGGATTCGCCAAAATTTCATCCTTCGGCATTTCAAGCCTAGTTGAGCTACGGACCTCCAAAATACATTCCAAACGCGTTCCTAACCCCGAAATCACCCAACGGAGCTAATGGAACCATCGGATTTCCGTTCCGAGATCATCTTAACACTGTTCCGACTACGGACCGTTTTCTAGCTTTAAAGCTCTCAATTAGGGACTAAGTGTCCCAAAATGCTCCAAATTTCATAACCGACTCTCCCGGCAAACCACAATAGCAGAAATGAACTTAGGGGAATAGTTAAATTAGGGATTGGGGCGTAATTTTCTAAAACGACCTGTCGGGTCGTTACATTGATCCACCGTGGTTGCACCGCGACCGCGGTTGAATCCGGGATTTTATGGGATTAAAGTATCAAAATGCAAATTATGTAACCTAAACCCTATATATAATGTTAGGATTCGCCCAAAGGAGGCAAGTATTGTATTATTGACTACTTTTGCAAGTAAACTAGTAAGAGAAAACTCTCTCAACATCTTTCTTTCTTTTACATTGAATCTTTGAATATGAATTCAATTATCTATATTGTTTCTTTGATTATGAGTAGCTAAATCTTTATCTAAGGCTTTGATGGAACCTATTGAGTGATGAACTTCTTGGTTATGTGATTACAAATTATTAGCTAGATTTCTATTTGTTCAACTTCGTTCTTGTTGTAGTTAATTGATAGGATCCTCAATTAGCTGTGCTTTTTTAGTGTGCATAACTTGGAAAAGAGTGCACATTTAGGTAATTGTTGAACAACACCACACCTAAATTATTGGAAGAATCTATAATTATAGGCATAAAGGTGGGGTTAGGAATAACGAAACCTTGGGTGCAATCTAAAGTGAAATGTTCAAATTAAAGCTAGCTAGGGTAGCTCGGAAGAGTGTAATAATATATTATTGTAGTTGCTTGGGAGAGAATTTGTAATGACCCAGCCGGTCGTTTTTAGAATTTATGCCCCGAACCCCTATTAACTGCTTCCCATAAGTTCATTAATGCTATTATGGTTTGTCGGGACGTTCGGTATTAGGATTCAGAGTGTTTTGGGACACTTAGTCCCTAAATGAGAGGTTAATAGTTAAAAAATGGCCCGTACTTGGAGTAGTGTGAAGATGACCTCAAAATGGAAATCTGATGGTTCCGTTAGCTCCGTTAGGTGATTTCGAGGTTGGGAGCGTGTTCGGAATGTATTTTGGAAGCCCGTAGCTAATTTAGGCTTGAATTGGCGAAATTAGTATTTTGGCGATTTCCGGTTGATAGGTGAGATCTTGATCCAGGAGTCGGAATGGAATTCCGATAGTTCCTGTAGCTTCGTTAGGTGATTTTGGACTTGTTCGCAAAATTTCAGGTCATTCGGACGTCATTTGGTTAGGTTTCGGATCGAATGTTAGTTTTGGAAGAATTTGATAAATTTAGGCTTGAATCCGTTGTAAATTGATAATTTTTGTATTTATGGACATGTTTTGATGATTGGAACAAGTTTGAATAAGGTTATAGGAAGTGTTGGTGCTTTTGTTTGAGGTCCCGGGGGCCTCGGGTGAGTTTCGGGGTGGTTTCGGACCATTTCTATGCCATTTTTTACTGCTGGTTTTTGGCTACAGCAGTGCTCTACGCGATCGCGGGGAATTGGTCGCGATCGCGGTCAGCAAAATCTGAGAAAAAAGCTAATGAATCGCGATCGCGTAGAGTGCTTCGCAATCGCGAAGAAGAAATTTCTGTCGCACTGGTCCTAATTCGGAAGATCATATCTTTTTATCTATAAGGTATTTTGAGGTGATTCAAAAACAAAAGTTGTAGAGCATCGTGTGTAATTTACAGAAAGCTAAAGAAATTCTGGTTTGGAAATTTGTAACAAAAGTGATAGACGTTACACTATAGGCTGTCCGAGAAGGATCGCTAAAATACATGAATGGATTTGGATGCTTGTATCTCGATATGTATAAGGATTCGGGAAATGATCAACAATCAAAAGCTATATCCCTATGTGTCTAGTTTCCAGAACATCAAACCATTTGTCATTCAAAGTTGTGTGTAAAAAGTTATGATCATTTTACTGAAGCCTGTCCGAAGGAACCAGAAGTTGTTCACCTCGATCGCGAGGCATTTCCCTCGATCGCAAAGGATAATTTTTGCTCCAGAAATTTGTTCTCCACGATCGTGAAGCATTTCCCGTGATCGCGGTGAACAAAATATCTGGGCAGAATGTTTTAAAACATTTCATCCGCGAACCAAACCCATTTTTCTACTATTTTTGGTTATTCTTGAGAGTTTTTGGATGGAAATTGAAAGGGTTTTGATGAGAAGTGATTAGAGGTAAGTCCTATGAACTAAATACATAATTTTAATGAAGAATCATCCTTGAAATTTATAAAAAGATAGCAAAATTGTAAGAAATTAGGGCTTGGAGAAAAAACTTTAAATTTAGGATTTGAGGGGCCATTTGTGGTCCGATTTGGGAGATATTTATATGGTTAGACTCGTGAGAGTACGAGGGTTCTGAAAATGTAAAAATATTTCAATTTCGAGCCGATGGATGCAGGGGTATTTTGGTCATTTCACCCACTTTCGCGCCGTAGCTGTAATTTTATCATTGTAATTAGTTACTTGCGATGCTATTTACACTATGTAATTGGTTTGACTAGATTCGGGCCACTCGGAATCAGATACTCGTGGCAAGAGAGTCGTTTCTTAGCGGTTTTGTACCGGAATTGAGGTAAGTGACTTGTCTAACCTTGCGTGGGGGAACCTTCTCCCCTAGGATATTATGTGTTGATTTAAAGCCTTGTACGTGAGGTGACGGGCGTGTACATGCGCAGATTGTTGGAAAACCCCCTTACTTCAACTGTTCAAATCGTGATATTCTTGTTATTTAATTGACTCAATTGTAATATTTAACTTATATTAGTTAGAGAAGCATGGTTAGAGAGGATTATCTGTCTAAGTGCCTACTTGCTTTAATTGAGCTTCCTGGAACTTGCTGATACTGGTTTTGGTGTAAATTGTAGTTATGTATTTCATATGTCTCTGTGTTTTTGCTCTTATTGATTGTGTTTGTCTTTGTGGACTGCGGGTTCAATTCATGGAGATCCAAGGGCTGCGAGTTCGATTCCCGGAGATCCAGAGTTTCCGAGATACGGACTGCGGGTTCAATTCCCGGAGATCATGAGTTATTGAGATACGGACTGCGGGTTCAATTCCCGGAGATCCTGAGATATCGAGATGTTGAGATACGGACCGCGGGTTCAATTCCCGGAGATTCGAGGGCTGCGGGTTCGATTCTCGGAGATCCTAAGTTGATGAATATAGAGAGGGACTGCGGGTTCAATTTCCGGAGATCCTAGACTCGTTAATTTGTATTTTTGGTTGTGTTTGTTATTCATGTTAGCTTAATTGTATATGGTTGTAGTATTTACTTTGTTGATGTTATTTCAATCCTATATTTATTCGAACTGCTCGGTATTATTATTATCATTATGTTATTATCTCTCGGTAGGGCCCTGACATTCCTCGTCACTACTCCATCGAGGTTAGGCTTGGAACTTACTGAGTACCGTTGTGGTGTACTCATACTACTCTTCTGCACATTTTAGTTGTGCAGATCCAGGTACATCAGACCAGGCACATTTCAGGTGATTTAGCAGCACTTTCAGGAGACTTGAGGTATGATCTGCTACGTCTGCGGTTCCGGAGAGTCCCCTTCTATTCACATTAGTGATATCAGTTATTTCCCTTACTCGTTGTATAGAGATTCTTGATGTATAGAGCCACAGTTGTACTCTTTCTTAGTCTGTGTTGCTCGTGGGTTTCCGGGTCTTGGTAGTATGTTGCCTAGTGGTATTTGGCGAAGTGTATGTGTCGAGCGACACTTATTACATTTTATTTACATTTTTCCTCTATTACCTTATCTTTTGTTCATGAATTCGTATATTCCGCATCATGTTAGGCTTACCTAGTCGCGAAGGCTGGGTGCCGTCATGACAGCTTCACGATTGGTGAACTAGGGTCGTGACAAGTTGGTATCAGAGTTCTAGGTTCATAGGAGTCACGGGACACAGACCGGTTATTTAATGTATCACTGATCAATACGGAGACGTCCGTATTTATCTACGAGAGGCTATGTAACCGTTAGGAAAATTCCACTTCATTTCGTTCCTTATCGTGCGTCATTTATTCAGTTGGAGCCTATATCATATGTTCTTTTGCATCCACTCGTGTATTGAAATTGCGCACTCGGTATCAAGTATGTGCCGACGGTTCGTGATGCTACAGAGGGATTATAAGGGAGCCAAGTATTTACTCAACCATTGTTACCACATGTATGTCATCCATATCAATAATGCAAAAGTATTGAGAGATCCATTCAATTGTGCACATGGGGGTGCACTAGGTTCTAACATTGAGTTGATAAGTACAGTCTTGAGAAGGTTTACTTAACTGCCTAATCGTCGCAGTAATGGTAGAATCACGAGGTGAATGTACATCTAAAGATAGTTGGTGGTAATAAAGACTATATGGTTCGTATGAGATGTCTATTTAGCAAAGGGTACAACTAGCAACAGAGATACTAGGGGAAGTGAGTTTAACTGTCCTAAGAAGGACATGTACCAAACGAATGTCTTGAGTTGTCTTATGATAATGACGTTCAAGCGATAAAGGTTAGTATTGTGGATTATCAGGATGTATCTTATGGCTTGCGCCAAGCGAAAGGGGTTCATTATCAACGATCAACTTGTGGGTCATGTGTCATATCAGATTTGGCCAGCAATGTATTTCAGTGATATTCAAAAGTTCTCTGAAACTTGTTTACGAGTAAGAGCTGAGATTTGTATGGGATGATGTTGGGACCTTTGATGTTCTTATGTCCATAATAATTCTATATTTAGTAACAACAGGAAAGTTGAATCGATTTCAGAATACTCGTAGTGCTCCAGTTAATCAGTGCACTCTCATAGGATAATCATCTTTTAATGCACTACTAGCATGGGATTCCTTAAATGGTTATTCTAGTTATCTAGCATAGACTCAGTATGAGTGGCCGAACTGTGGATGAGTTGTTATGCATGTGATGATAGTGGAAACATCATGAGAAGTTGTCCTAGACTTGGGAGAAATCTATTTCATCAGAACACACAGTCTACACACTCCGTTATAGTTACCAATTTACATACGCTACAAGTTAGAGATGGAGAATGAATGGGTAGATGGTGCCTAAGAGGTAGATGCCCGACCCATTGATATAACTACTATAGTTTGGCTGAGGCCACTATACTAGATGGTGTCATTACATGTACAATGCTGATTATTATAAAAAGATATTTTTTCTTAACTTGATTTGGTTTTGAAAATCGAGGTGAGTCCTTTTAATGTGCTCCGCTCATGAGTGAGCTTTGTAATCCTGAGATCTACTCCTGTGAATACTCACGTTGGGATATTATATTGAGATAGCTATCCCTATCATTATGTGTTGGTCACAAAAAATAATAATAATAAATATCTATGAGACTAATAGTGACTTTCTATTACTTACTACAGTGGGTTTTCATGTAATTTCAGGATAATTAATTTCAATTGTCAGTTATATGCCCTATCGGAATGAGGGTTCATTATATGTTGTGATTCTCTTTGACGAAAATTATTTAAAAGAGAAAGAAAGGAAATGAAAATTTTCAGTTGGCGCAATGTGGAAGTACTTGTGATTCAGAGTTGAGGGTGATATTCTCGAATAATTATATGATGTGAAATGCTTTAAACCAATCTAGAAGCTGCGGTGGATGTTATATAAGGACAAGGTCCTGGCGGTGAAAAGTTATATGTTTAAAATTCTCATTTTATGAAATTTAAAATTTTGTACTATCTTTTAAATGGGAGTCATGCATGTTAGGCTTATTGACAATTCTTGTGTATTTTTTGTTAATATTCAGTTATTTTTGTGTTATAAACATTGAGTTTTAGCCTACGAGATGGGCGCCCAGGTGGTGTTAAATGTGACTCGTCAATTCGAGTAAGTAATTATGAGATATTCATGCTTCGTTGTAAGTAAAGTGGAGGTCTGAAATAAGATGTTTGTTAACATAAGGTTAATTGGCAATGTTGTGATTTATGAATAACTATTTTGGCTAGAGACATGGTTATTAGCATACGGATGATGTGTTTTATGTCCAGATATCATCATGATAATGCGACACTTATAATCATGAGATTATTGTTATTGATATATACATTGTGGTGTTTCATTGGGTTGTGGATGTGTTGTTAGGAGTTGTTTTGGTGTTACTCTGGCAGGTGGATAGGCTCAATTACAAGGGAGGCTCTGCCAATATTTCTGAAAATTTTGGGAGTTAGAAAAATTTGAAACATTAAGATGTGCGAAGAAAGAGGTAAGTTATGTTGTGCCTTTGAGGACGAATGACCCTAAGTGTGGGAGACTGTAACATCTTGGAGAAAATAATTTTGAAGTAATTAAGCACTATTAAAAGTTGAAGTATGTTGAAATGAGACTAATGCAGCGTGACAATGTAAAAATTCAGGCCCTATAATGAATGTTAAATGTTGAAGTTTGGGTATTTTCCTAAGGTTATGGACTAAGGATGAGGTGAAACCTTTAGTTAAGTTGAATGATCAGTTATAGGAATTTTCTTGAGAAGGGTTTTATTCGGCCTTGTATATCACCTTGGGGGTGCTTCTATCTTGTTTGTTAAAAATAAGGATGGTTCCATGTATATGTGTATTGATTATCACCAGTTGAACAAGGCTATAGTGAATAACCACTATCTTCTGCCTCGTACTGATGATCTGTTGACTAGCTTCAGGGCGAACGTGTATTTTCTAAGATTGACTTATGCTCAGGTTACCATCTGTTGAAGGTTCGGGAGCTAGCTATCCTTAAGATTTTCTTCAGGACTCAATATGATCATTATGAGTTCCATGTATGTCATTTGGGCTCACTAATGCCCCGACAGTTTTTGTGCATTTGATGCACAGAGTATTTCGACAATATCTTTACCCTTTGTTATTGTCTTTATTGATGAAATTGTGGTGTATTCTCGGAGTCGGGAAGATCATCAGCAGCACCTGAGGACAGTGCTTCAGAATCTGAGAGAAAAGAAATTTCATGCAAAAATTTCAAAATGTGAGTTCTAGATGTATTATGTGGCATTCTTAGGACACGTGGTATCGAATGAGGATATTTGGTTGATCTAAATTTGCGCTACAGAGGGTGGTTAGAGTTGTGGTAAGGAATATGACATTAGTATCTTGTGTCACCCGAGCAAATGCTAATGTAGTGGCCGATGCTTTGAGTCACCGGGCAGAGTGTTTGGGAAGTTTGACTTACCTACCAACATCAAGAGGCCTATGGCAATGGATGTTCAAGCCTTTGTCAGCTAGTTGTGAGGTTAGATCTTTCAGAGCCTAGTCTGAATTTTAGCTCGGTGCCCCAACTGTGAGCAGGTTAATTATGAGAACCAAAGACCTAGTAGGTTGGTTTGAGTCTGGTGAGGTTAGATTATTGGGCGCAAACTTGGTTTAGAATACTTTGGAAAAGTTTAAAGTGTTTCAGGATAGACTCTGTATAACCTCATCCAGGCAGAATAGTTATGCGAATCGTAAAGTTCGTGATGGTTCCGATATGGTGGAAGAGAAGGTCATGATTCATGTTACACCTATAAAGGGGCATTATGAAATTTTGGAAGAAAAAGAAGTTGAGTCTAAGGTTTATTGGCCCTTTTGAGATATTGAAGCGTGTTGGAGGAGATGTTTATGAACTTGCACTAGCTCTCAGCTTGATAGGAGTTCATCTGGTATTTCATGTCTCGATGCTCCGGAGATATCATGGTGATCCGTCGCATGTGTTGGATTTCAGTTCAGTCCAGCTGGACAAGGACCTGTCCTATGTTGAGGAGCTAGTTGCCATTTTGGACAAGCATATCAGAAAACTAAGGTCAAAGGACATAGCTTCAGTGAAGGTCCAGTGGGGGGTCAGCCGCCCGAGGAGGCGACTTGGGAAACCCAGCAGGATATGCGCCGTCAGTACCCTCATCTTTTTACAACTCCTGGTATATTTTCTATGCTCATTCGAGGACGAACGAATGTTTAAGTGTGGGAGGATGTAATGACCCAACCTGTGGTTTTTAGAATTTAAGCCCCGAACCCCTATTAACTGCTTTCCCAAAGTTCATTTATGCTATTTTGGTTTGCCGGGACATTCGATATTAGGATGCAGAGTGTTTTGGGACACTTAGTCCCTAAATGAGAGGTTAACAGTAGAAAAATGGCCCGTACTCGGAGCAGTGTGAAGACGACCCCGGAATGGAAATCTGATGGTTCCGTTAGCTCTGTTAGGTTATTTAATATCAAGAATTGATTGTGGTCGTTGGATGAGATCAAATGAACGATCCAGATTGAATGACGTTGAAACGACATCGTTTGGTAACCTTGGGATTGGACCGGACCAAAGGCGTTTGGGCTTGGGTCAGGTGGAGGTGGGTTTGGTCGATCTGGTCTTGTTTTAGGTGTTTTGGGCTGGGGTAAGGGTGGCCCAATTTGGGCTTGAGCTGATGGCCCAAACATGGCCAGCTTTTAAATTGGTGTATTTTCTTCTTATATATATATATTATTTCCAGAATTTATTATATACAAAAAATCAAAAATCAAAAAATGTATAAAGAGAATTATACTAGTAAATTCTAAGAAATTACTAATTCCTAACTAAAAAAATGTAAAAGATGTAGAATTAAAATGGTAAAAGGTCTATTATTTTTTGTTATTTTTTCTTATTAAATTTTAAATGCAAGCATGCCATTTTTGTATTTTTAATGAATTATATCAATTAAAACTTATGCAAAAAATACAAACAAAACACAAAAATTATGCAATTAATTCTTAAAAATTCAAATAATAAAAGAAAAAAATTCTAATTCTAAATGAATTTGTAGGAGTAAATTAAGCGTGGAAAAAATCACATGCTCACAAAGGCGATGACTTCCTGTTCGCGTATTTGGGCGTACGCACTTGCTTCTACCCACTTGGAAAAATAGTCAGTTAAAACTAATAGAAATCGTACCTTTCCTCGTCCTGCAGGTAATGGACCAACTATGTCCATTCCCCATTTGATGAAAGGCCATGGGGAAGTGGCTGATTGGAGAGGTTCACCAGGTTGGTGTATCATGAGGGCGAATGTTTGGCATCATTTGCATTGGCAGACGTATTCTGCTGCATCTTTCTTCATAGTTGGCCAGTAGTAGTCGGCCCATATTAGACAGCGCACGAGGGCACAATTGCCTGTATGGGCGCCGCAATGGCCATCATGTACTTCCTCTAGTACCAGCGTCATTTGATTAGGACCCAGGCATTTGGCCAGGGGTCCACCAAAGGTCCTTTTGTAGAGCTCGTGATTTATCATGCAATATCAGGCGGCCTGTACACGGAGCTTCTTGGCTTCTTTTTTGTTAGGTGGGAGTGTTTCTTCTTGCAAGTAGGACAAGAATTGGTTGCACCAGTCCCAAGTTAAATTTGACGAGATTACCTTTGCATGATAAATTGCTGAATGGAGGAGGGTGACGACGCTCTCTTTGTAAAAGTTTTTTGTGGCTGCGGCCAGTTTTGCCAGGCCATCCGCCTCGACATTCTGTGCCCTAGGAACCTGCTTAAAGCGGCACTCGTCAAGTTCAGCCATTAACCTGTAGGTTCTACTGGTACTTTTGTAATCTTTGTTCCTTGATTTGGTAAGTCCCAGTGACTTGCTTCACCACGAGTTGAGAGTCGCAATGTAGAACAAGTCGGTAGGCTTCATACTTGATGGCCAACCTTATACTTGCGATAACGGCTTCATATTCTACCTCGTTTTTAGTAATCTCGTGGCATCGTATGGAATGGCGAATAATTTTGCCCATGGGGACTTTGAGGACAAGTTCCAGTCCCAATCCCGAGGCGTTAGGGGCTCCATCCTTAAAGAGATCCCATAGGTTGACATTTGAGGGGGCGCGTAGCGCCTCCTACTCCGCCTCTAGTAGTATTCTTGTTCTAAAATTAGCCATGAAGTCGGCGAGGACCTGTGACTTGATGGCGGTTCTTGGGATGTATGAGATATCATGTTCGCTGAGCTTATGGCCCATCTAGCAATTCGGCTTGATAATTTGGGCTTATGCAGTATGCTTCTTAAGGGGAACGTGGTCACCACTTTAATATGGTGGCATTGGAAATAAGGTCTGAGCTTCCGTGAAGCTATGACCAGTGCCTGGCATAATTTTTCAAGGTGTGGATACCTTGTTTCGGTGTCCACCAGGGTTTTGCTAATGTAATAGATCGGGGATTACGTACCTTTAGTCTCACGGACCAATACAGCGCCGACGGTGACTTCTGACACGGCCAGGTATACCAGCAGAGGCTTGCCCGGGTCTGCTTTGGCTAGTAGTGGGGGTGATGACAGGTACGCCTTTAGTTCTCTTAAGTCTTTGATGCATTATTCGTTCCACTGAAATCCGTTGTCCTTTCTCAGTACGTTGAAAATTTTGTGGCATATGTCGGAGGATCCTGAGATGAATCTGGATAGGGTGGCTATTCGGCATGTCAATGTTTTGCACCTGCTTTTTGCTGTTTAGTACTTTGGGTATTGCATTAATTGACTTGATTTGGTTGAGGTTAACCTCGATGCCTCATTGGGATACGAGGAATCCTAGAAATTTCCCTGAGGCTACGCCGAAAGCACATTTCTCAGGATTCAGTTTCATCCCGTACCTTCTCAGTATTTCGAAGGCTTCTTTCAAGTGGTCGATGTGATCTTCTTTTCTCATCGACTTCACCAACATGTCGTCGATATATACTTTCATGGTCTTACCGAGTTGCTCTTTGAACATCTTAGTGACCAGTCTTTGGTAGGTAGCCCCTGCATTTTTCAGCCCGAAGGGCATCACTTTGTAGCAGTAAGTTCCTTGGTGGATGATGAGTGTTGTCTTCTCCTGATCTTCCTCAGCCATCAAGATTTTATTGTAACTCGAATATGCATCAAGTAAACTCAACAGTTCGTGTCCTACGATGGCATCGATCGACTGGTCGATGTGGGGAAGGGGGAACGAATCTTTTGGGCATGCTTTATTCAGGTCGGTGAAATCCACGCACATCCTCCACTTTCCATTTTTCTTTTTAACCATGATGACATTGGCGACCCACTGAGGGTACTTTGATTCCCTGATGGAGCCGTTGGTGAGTAGTTTGTGTACTTCCTCGCTGTCCGCTTCATTGATCGCGACATTAAATTTTCTTCTCATTTTTCGTACCGACGGATGCAGAGGGTCGATGTTCAGCTTACGGGTGCCGATATCTTGAAAAATCCCCGGCATATATGAGTGGGAATAAGTAAACAGGTCCATATGGTTAGTGAGGAATTCATGATACTTACTTGGGTTGGCGAGGACATGGCTGATGTAGGCTTTCTTTGCTGGGTTGGTGTTGTCCAATTGGATCTGGTCGATATATTCGACTGTCGCTTTACAGGCTTCCATGACGTTAGGATCTTGGATGGTGTCTATCGCCGGGTCGGTTTTAGTCCCCGACACGGCTAATTGCTATGCCTCCATGCTTGCCCCCTTAGTTGTTGGGTGTGGGCGTAGTCTTGTGTTATTTTGTAGCACTCTTGTGCGGTGCGCGTCTCTCTCCTAATGTTGAATATTCCCCATAGGGTAGGGAATTTGACCACCTGGTATAGGCTTGAAGGGATGGCTTGCATGGCATGTATCCATGGGCGCCCTATGATGACGTTATATACCGTCTCCTGGTTCATCACGTGGAAAGTTATTTCCAGCGTGACTCTTCCCGTGAGGGCGGGTAATGTTATTTCTCCGGACATCCATTCCACTGCAATGTTAAAACCAGTTCGTGTTATGAAACACGGTATTACCCTATCCTCGAGTCCAATTTATGCGAGGACCCTTGGGTAGATAATACAGGCGTCGCTTCCTTCATCGATCATGACTCCTCTGACATCCGTATAAATAATGCATAAAGTAATAACTAAAGCATCATAGTGAGGGAAAGACAAACCGTCAGCATCAGACCTATCGAAGGTGATACTACTTTCAAAGTCGTCATACCGCTCGTAGGAGATGGTCCGCTTCAGCTTGTGAGTGTTGGCGAACTTGACATGGTTGATTGTTGAGTCATTACTACCGCCAATGATCATATTTATTGTTCGCGTTGGGTAAAGTGGCTTTGGTGGCCCGCGGGATAGCTCTCGCCCGCGTGCGAAGTTGATTTTTCCTTTGTTGCTGAGTAGTTCTTTCAGGTATCCTCGGTTCAGCATCCTAACCACCTCTTGTCGTAAACCTATGCAGTATTCGGTCCTGTTCCCCCATTCATGATGGAACTCGCACAGATCGTTTGATTTTCTTGTGGCGGGATCTGACTTCATCATCTGAGGCCATTGCACTTTTGTGCCTAGCATCTCTAGTGCGTACACTATTTCTGAAGGAGGCAGGCAAAAGTTATGTGATAATAATAAGGGGGCATACCTCTTTCACTTCGGAGTGGGGCGACATATCGTTGTAACGCGTCAATGTGCCTGGGCGGTGAATGGGAGGACCTGGTGTATGGCTGATGTCATTCTACGTTGGAGCGCGAGAGATGTTCTCGATGTCCCTCATGGCATCGATCTTTCCTTATTTGTAATTGTGTCGTTGTCAGTCCTTGGGTTGGCCTATTGAGATAATCTTCGTCCGCTCGATCTTCGGTGCAATAAGTGTTGTGGATTTCCTCCCATGTCGTAGGGGGATACTTCATGAGGTGGTTCAGCAGCTTCTCAGTTGCCCTTGAACCGTCTCTTCTTAGTCCGTTCTAGAAGGTGGCGACTGCCATTCCATCTGATACGTTCGGCAGGCTCATCACCCTATTGAATCTGGCGAGGAAGTCCCTAAGCCGTTAGCTTGTGGTTTATTTGATGGCGAAGATGTCGTTGACCCTTGCCTCTGCCTTCTTTGCACCCGCATGGGCGGTGAAGAACTTATCCGCCATTTCTTCAAACGTTGATATTGCTTTGGCAGGTAGCTGGGAGTACCATGTCAAGGCTCCTCCGGTTAACGTCTCGCCAAACGTTTTCAGCAGCACTGATGTTACCTGTTCTTTTTATAGGTCGTTGCTTTTCTCGGCAGTAAGATAATGGATCAGGTGATCCTCAGGATCAGTTGTCCCATCGTACACCCTCATATAGGGGGCATCTTGAAGGTTTTTGGGATAGGGTAGGGGGCAGCTTCTTTAGAGTATGGCTTCTCTACGAACCTCCCCATGTCACGTTTTGGTAGCAACTTGGGGGCTCCGGGAATTTTGTCGACCCTCTCCTAGTGTTCCTTCATCTGGTCGCGGAAAATTTTGTTTTCATTTTTCATTTCCTCCATCTTCCCCAGGATGGCGGTAGGTGTGCCATCATTGGTCTGTGCCTCGACGGGTTGGATGTTTACTCGTGTCTCCTCCTATTCACCCATGGCAGTGGTGATACTTATCGTCGGTACCGTCCTTGGCAAATTATGTTGCCTTGTGGTGGTTTCTCGACTAAGCCACTTAAGGTTCTTGTCAGCCATTCTTCTAGTAGTTTTTTTACCACCGAGGGTGCCTCCTTGATAGTAGATGTGGAAGCTCCTTTGTCATGCAAGATCGTTGGATCTTCGGAGGGGGAAGGTGAGATCTCTGCACTTGGTGCGGTGCCGGGGGTTGTGTTTATGATAGCGTCGTTGCTAACCTCATTGAGAGTACCAAGAAGGTTGGTTGTGACCCCCATATTGCTTTGGATTTGCCATCATTTTCAGCCATTTTTATTTTCGTGCGATGTAGAGGGAGATGGTTGGCTGATCTCTAGGTGGATACTATGATTTTGATTCTCGAAATCCTTACAGATGGTGCCAAATTGTTTGGCACAAAAGTTAATTGTTACTTTATAAGCTTATAACAATCAAAAGCTTGAAAAGGGGTAAATCGTAACCAAATATAGTGCATCTAGATGTGAGATCAATGTAGTTGGGATATAAAGATATTGCAAAAATGAAGAACTTCAAGAACAGTTATTTATCGAAGTTAAGAAAATAAAGAGAGAATGAAAGAGTTGTATTATTAGATAATAACACCTGATCTGTTATAACGGGTATTCCCCATTTATATCGAAAGGGGCCTCCTTTAAAATAATAATAAGAAACCGTCGGAGCGTAGTCGACATCCTCTTAATGGGGACGACCAAGTGTGAGTGATGTCCTTCGCATCGTCGTAGGCGTGTGAAGTGTACGCACTAGAAAAGGTAAAATACAAAATTTGCATTATATATAGGGGGTTCAAAACTTAATATATAAAGGTAAAATATATTTTTGGATTATATATAGGGGTTCGGGGCGAACCCCCTTCCGTCCCCTAAATCCGCCCCTTGTCAAGAGGTAAGTGGTAGTAATTTACGCTCAAACTTTACAGTGAACTAATTATTTAACTCTTTCAATTATGTGTACAAAATTCCTTTTCCTTTTAGTAATCTACATGAGAAATCAAAAAGTAGTTTACAAGTCCTGTCTACTTTAGAGTTTAATTACTAACATACACTGATATATATAAAAGAATCATACTATCAAATTATATAATTTTCTATAAAAAGTAGAGAAGGAAAACTTGCAAAACATGATAAGGGGTTTGATATAACTGGTAAAACTCCGCCGATAGTATAAAAGTTTTTCTTTAGTGTTATCTATGTATATAATTTACAGTGGTGAAGATTAAATAGAAACTTTTGTTTGTTGTCTCCCTTATGTCGTTTTATCTCTTTTAAAGTAATTTATATTATTAAAAAAAAGCTCTAACGGGCTACCAAACTTTATAGACTGAAAACCGGACCATTTACATCTATACTCGTTTTTTGTGTCATATTTTAACCTGTGTCCGCTTTGTAAAAAAAATTGCAAGCGTACCCGCTTTTTCGCATAACTTCCGCACATGGGGTTGAAGTAGCAAAGACAATCACACAAAACTTAAGCATTTTAGTAGCCGAGCCTGAAGTTCAGCTCTAGAGCTGAAGTTTTTATTTTGTAACTCGCGAAGTTTCATTTTATAAGTTTTTATTTTGTAACTCGCGAAGTTTCATTTTATAAGTTTTTGTTTAGTAACCAGGAAACTACAGCTCTAGAGCTGAAGTTTTTGTCTTTGTAACCGGAAAACTTCAGCTCTAAAGCTGTATAATTTTTTCCTATAAATACTAACAATCTCATTAATTGAGTCACCCTCAGTCAAGAATCCTGACTTATATTAAATCTTCTGTGAACTATGACAAGATGTTCAATATCCTGACTTTTTATAACTACTACTAGTTAGTATTAGTGTCGTTGCCTTTTAGTATTAAAAATAATGTGTCGTAGAAGATGAAAAAGAAGAGGAGAAGGGGAGGAGAAAGGGAAGCTGAAGTTTTTTAAAAAAATGGGTACAAGTGCAAATAGAAAGATAAAGCTGCTATAGGTTAAAAAGCGGCGCCCAAATAGGGTGCACGGTATAATTTTTACCTGAAAACTCTTAGGACCCATTTGGCTATAAAATAAATTTCCAAAAAAAATATAGCGTTTATCGAATTCAGTGTAGGGCCATAAATATTTTTAAATTTTCACTTGAAGATGAATCTCAAAAATTTTCAAATATTTCAAAAACTCCAAAAGATGTTTTCAAATTTCCGCTTTAGATCACTCACAAAATTTTAAAAACATCCCAAATATTATATTCATGTCCAAACACAACTCTCATTTTTAAATACCACTAGTAGTCGTACCCGCGCGATGCGCGGTTAATATTAAAAAAAATTAATTAAATTAAATTATGATCATAATTGTTTGATCCTATTAGATCGTATTGCTTTAATAAAATGCAATTGTCATCTTGTTTGTCAATACGATATACTAAATAATGAAATCTCTATTAAATAAAAGGTACTTATATAGTTAGTGAATAACTTTTTTGTTCTGTTTTTCTTTATTATATTAAATAATATTTAGTGTTCGCTTTCTTTTTGTAATATATGAGAAGATATATAATTTATTATTATTGAAATATTATTTTATTTTAAAGTTTATTTTGTTTTTCTTAATAATATTATCTAAATTTTAGTGAATAAAATCTATGTTAAACTAATGGGACTTATAGAGGCAGCGTATCATTTTTTTTTATGTATTTTTTATTATATTTCCAATATTTAATACTATTACATTGTTAATAGAAAATTTCATTAGCATATTACGTTATATAAAATTTTCTTCTGAATATTTCTTTATTTTTATTTTTTTTTCAAATAATTTTAAAGCTTAAAACTACTCTCCAATTTGAATTGGTAATTTACTATTTTTTTAATTTTTCTATATTAAAACTATTTTAAAACTCAAACTTGAAACTACTTCCCAATTTGAATGTGTAGTTTTTCTTATCTTTTTTTTTTTTTTTGTTTTTATTGCTTTATTTTGTTTTCTTATTTTAAAATTTTAAAAACTACAACTTGAAACTACTCAAACCTAATTTGAACGGTTAGTTATTTTTTATATATTTTTATTTTTTATTATAGTTAATTATAAGATAACTATTTTTATTTTAAAACTCCAACTTGAAACTACTCCCCAATTTTAATGGGTAATTTTTTTTTTTTCTGTTTTTTATAAATTACAAGTGCATTCGATAATTCATCGATAACGCTAGAGTAAAAGGTTCACCTTCCGTGAGAGATACTGATCATACATAGTTAGTAACCCTAGCCTGTACACTGGTTCTGTAGCATAAATCGGAGCGTCAAGACCAAGTTGTTTCGTAGCATAGTGCAAAGCACCAAGATGAAATGTATCAGGTTGTGATAGCAATACCGCGTCCACACTTGAAGCCACCAAGTACATTAATATATAAAAGTTGAAATACAATAACTCGATGAAGAAATTTCATTAAAATAATTAGCAAAAGAGTTAACATTGTAGAAAGTACTTGTTTTACTCTGGGAAATAGGAAAATTATATACATTGAACTGAAAAGAGAATGAAATGATATTTGTTTGTTGACCTGGAAAGGGGGTGAAGAAGAGAAGTATCGAATTGGTCATTCCAACCACAATCGATGAGGAAATTGAAGTCGTCGATAGAGACCAGGTAAGAGAGAGGGTTCTCATTGTACACTCCACATAGTGGCGTCACCTGAACCGACGTTCCCATGCCGCCGTCGCTCTCTGCTTCTCTTTGCTTCCACACTGACTCGCCGAGATTGGTGAAGACGGGGATGGAGCCGAGGTTTTCTTCTCTTTTTCTTTTTCCTTCCCCTTTTCGTCTTTATTAACTACCTAAAAATAAGAGAGTATGGAACAACTAAACACGTTTGGGGAACTGAAGAGTTTAATATTATGGTTGCTTATGGGTGGTTATTTGAAGAGAGTTTTTTGGGAACTGAAAAGTTGCTTTATCTTAAGAATGGTTATACACGTTTAGACAAAAAAAATAGATTTTTAATATTATGGGTGGTTATTTAAAAACTGTAATTTTTTTAGTGCTTCAAAACAGTTTTCTCCAAAGAAGGTCTTCGGTTTGGTAAAGTAACTTTTTTTTTTGTATAACTTCCTAATGTTTAGGAAACTTGTCTGAATGTAACAGGTGGCAATTGAATGTTAAGCTATTTGGCTTAATTAGAATCCTTTTTCCTTGGCTTTTAATAATAGATATAGATTTTTACTTGAATATTTTTTATTTTTTTCGAGCCCACTTATTCCACAACAAGCAAAAATATTACCTTTTATTTTAATACTTATGCTAAGAAAAGGAATTCCAAAATTTGAGTTAATATTTCAAATCTCAAATTTAATTCTTGAAACACAATTCAAGTGGGAGAGGGAATGAATAATGATGCCTTACTTTATCCTCACTTAATTATTAATTTGAGGTACAAAAACTTTAATTATGGTGGACCGAAAATCCGTACGGACATCGGTGATTTTTGTTATTTGATAGTGAATCATACTATTAGGAATGGGAGGCAATCAACACTCTACTTCATTAATTATGGTTGTATCTATCCTCACTTCTTGTTCCAATAGTTATCCATCCACGTAAGAGAGTGGAGACGTTTATTCATAATAACACAATATATTCGGTGTATTTTATACTGAGAAGGAGTAAATATAAAATCTTACCTTAGTACACTTTATGGGACTGATGTCTTCGGTGACGGAATATATGTATCTCCATGCTTTTCATTGGAGGTTCTGGACCTACCTCGGGAGCAGCCACCTCGACATTTGTTCTATAGTGAATAATCCCATTTCCAGTTCACATCTATCTCACAATGATCCCACACTGACCTAGTCCTCAACGGTCCCATATATATGTATATGGGCTGGGTGGGAAGATGAAGGGGCATCATGGTGAGGAACTGATTTGGAAGTTTTAGTTATCATGACCTGGAAAGATATGGGATTTGAAGGGAAAGTACAAAGATTTGAAGGAAAAGTATGAAGCTATAGCGGTGGATCCAAGATTTTAAAGTTATGAATGCTCGCTCTATATTTATCTAAATATTTATACAATTACTTATATAAATTTATTAATATGGTCAAAGTTAATGGGTGCTTAAGCACCCATAACTCCCGATGTGCATGTGCCACTATTAAGGTATGAAAAAACAAGTATGAAGGTTTAAAGGAAATAGTATAAAGATTTGAAGGTAGGATGCATATCTCGGCTAGAAATATAAGAACAAATATGAAGACTTGAAGGTCAGAGATGAAGGTACGAAGATTTGAAAAGGTTGAAAGCCACCAGAAAATTCGAAGGTAAAAGCTAGGATCGGAAAGTGAAAGAAGTATAGAAGGTCGAGGTTTATAGGGAAAAATGTAATCAATACACGATGTTTCGCATTCGAAGGCAACAGTCTATTATCGACACATGTACGAAGTTAGAACGATGCAACTGATTGGACATTTTCGGCTTATCTGTCCTCTCGATTGTAACGTATGAAGGAATGAACCAGGGTTCATATATCATTTTCCATCGTTTCGGCAAACCTATTCAGGGACTATCTGTATACGGGTGAAACTGGGGCTAATGCGCCCCCCAATTTTTCGGTGGGATCGAAGTCGAAGCTGGGAACTTCTTGTACCAAGGCTCGAACAGAGTGCACTCCATCGGACTTGATAGAACGACGCACCCCGGACCCGGGATGAGTTTTGAGACTTCAGGAAGTGCATGAACGGTTGTAGGCAACATATAGAGGGTAATGTTATCCGGAACCAACCGGATATCACAGAGCGAATCTCGCTCGATGGCGGTTGCAAATCAGTAATTAACGAGATAGGAGGATTTTTATCCTTTTTAGACTTATACTAGGAGTAAAACTCTCCCACCATATAAAGGAAAAGTTATTCTTTGATACAGTATCTTGTAACACGCACATCAAGGCAATACAAATTTATTTTTTTACTATATAGCTATTGAAAAGATCTTATTTTATTGTTGTTCTCCATATACATTTGGCTTCGAACCAAGGGTCCGATCGACGGCAAAATTACTGTTCAGCACAAATCCGAGCCCGATTGTAACTTCACAATTGGTTTGATTATTCATTCTATATTTTACTCGTTTATTAAATATTCTTTATTATTCATGTTGAATCAATCCACAAATCCAAAATTGCGTATGAATTTAATTATTATCCATGGTAAACAATCGTTAAATATCCAAAAACAAAAACTTCAATCATACCTTCAACATTTGTAGAAGTACGTAAATTCACATGGAGCAAAGTTATAAACTAAGAGACGAGAATATCTTCAAACTGACTCAACTTTTTGGTTACACACATTGAATCCAAAACAGCATGAAAAAGCCAGCTATGCTATTATTGACAAAAAATGAGGAGAAACATTATCGAAACAAAACACCTTTTGGGGCAATAGGTTAGAGTACTATGATGTTAAAGGCTGGTCAGAAATGTCACTTCAGCTTCTAATGCACTGGTCCTCGTTCCCTCTCTTGTTAGGTTCTCAAATATGAATACCTATAGTAAATGAGAAATAAATTTAAAATAATTACAAGAAAATACACATGACTTAACACCGTAATAAAAAATAGTTCATATTTTTATGTTTTACCCTAGGTAGTCTATATTGTACATATTTTAAAAGTACTAGCAAATTAAAAATCTGTATTCTTACAACCATTGCTTCTAAAAGTTGTGTTCTCACAACTATTACTTTCAGTCTCTCTTCTTCTCACATCTTTTAAATATGCTTTAAGGGGCAGTGTATTTTCTACTTCTCCTCTTGTGTCATCTACTTGCAATGTAAAAAAATTGAAGAGTAGAAGTCCACAATTAAAGATCATTCAAAGTTTTACTTTCGAAAGTGGGTTTTTTGACTTTGTTAGTTGTTGGATTGGGAGTTGTTCCAATTGATTGAAAATATAAAATTGAGTTCAAGATTTAAATTTGAAGTGATTCGGAGTAGATTTGAGCAAGATTTGAGTTAAATTTCAGAGAAGACAAAAGGAAGAAGACGAAGTCAGTATTTTATATAATTATATATATTCTTGTATAATAGTGTATATAAGTGTAGAAACGCACCTTATACAAGCTCTTTAAACAAATTGTATATAAAATTTGAAGTCATTTAATGGAGATTTGTACTGGTTTTGAACAAGAATTGCTACTAGATATCGTGGAAGTAGCTTGCCTCTACAAACGTTTGCATAAATGTGCATAAAGTATATAATAGTGTATAAGATGTGTTATACACTGTTACACAACATTATAAAAAATTATACAAAAAATTGACTTCGTCTTCTTTCTTGCGTCTTTTCTGAAATTTAACTCAAATCCTGCTCAAATCTACTCCAAATTACTTCAAATTTAAATCTCGGGCTCCTTTTGATATTTGTACTCAATTGGAACAACACCCAATCTAAAACAACTAACAAACTCAAAAAATTCATATTTTCGAAAGCAAAGCCTTGAATGGCCTTCAATGTTGGACTTCTACCTTTCAATTTTCTTTCATTGCAACCTGGTGATACAGGGGGAGAAGCAGAAAATACCCAGCCCCTTGAAGCATATGTAGAAGTTGTGGGAAGAAAAGAGAGTGAAAGCAATAGTTGTGAGAATACATATTTAACTACATAGCTTTTAGAAGCAATGATTGTAAGAACACATATTTTAAATTTACCAGTGCTTTCAAAATATGTGTAATATGGACTAGGTAGGGTAAAACTCAAAAATATGGGCTATTTTTAATTATGGTGTGTAGTCATATGTATTTTCTTGTAATTCTTTCAACTTTTAACACACACATATGGAAATAAAGTGATGTAGGCCTACCCTAAGCATTACTATAAGTGATCCAAACAATCACCTAACTAAAGGCTTATAGCCTGTTTGGCCAAGTTGCAACAATCAACTTATTTTGAGAAGCAATTTTTCTCAAAAGTACTTTTGGTGAGAAGCAGTATATGCTTAGAAATTAATTTTAAAAGTACTTCTGAGCAGCAATTACTGTTCTGCCAAGCTTTTATAAATTTCTTCTAAGTGTATTTTTCTTCAAAGTATTTTTCAAAAAAGTACTTTTGGGGAGAAGCTAATTTTTTTTTGCTTTTCCAAAAGTGCTTCTGCTTCTCCTCAAACACATTTTTTTCAAAAGCTTGGCCAAACACTTCAACTTTGAAAAAAGCCATTTTTCGGAAAAACGTACTTCTAGGATTGTAGAACCTTAGCCTAACACTTACCAATATTGCACTAAAGTAAAAAAAGAAAGGCGAAATACATAAATAGCTCCTCCAAGTTGTCCACAGCGGTCAGTTGAACACCTCAACTGAGATATTTTTTACTTAAACATATCACGTGACTAAAAAATAAACTTAATAAACACCCGAAGTCACCAGCCCCCATCGGGTGTGTTACACCTCCCGTGTATTTTATAAGAATGAATTAGTAGCTGACACTTGGACAAACAATAAGAAATAAAGAATTAAAAATGTAAAACATAAAGGTATATGTTCATCATTTCTTCCGTCTAATCTCTCTCTCTCTCTCTCTCACACACACCAAATACCCCATATTTATCTCTTCGATTAAGCTTGGTTCAATCGCCATTTCTGTGGCAAAATTAAGTGTTTCTTTCACTTATAAGTATGATTAGTTGTGGTTTGTTCGAATTGTAGCTTGGTTCAAGATTTATCACCTGAAGGAAGGTCATCCTAGGGTTTTGACAATGGAGTTTTTGTGAAAAGGGGAGTTAGCTATAAAATGGCTTCTGATAATAGGTGAATTTGACTATAATTATACCCTAAATTATCATACTTTGTTATGGTATTTATGTTGTTTATGAGGACAAAATGCTTTGATTAGTGTTTGTTTGTGTGTTATAGGTACATGTGATGCAATGGATGCTAAAAAGAGTATTTTGAAGTCATATGTGGATGAAAAGGCCAAGAAAAGAGCTAAAGTGAAAAGAGCTGGAAGAAGCAGTCAAAAATACGCAGCACCGTTCATCCGCGGTCGCGGATGAACCGCGAAAAAAGAAGCGCTCTGAAGTTTGACTGTTCGCGGTCCGCTCGCGGCCGCGAACGAACCGCGGAAGGCTCCGCAACAGCAATCCAATTAGACTCGAATTTAGTTTTAAAGCCCTAAAACCTCTATATAAACTCCTAGTTTGCCCCATAGAGGCATGTTGTCTTTATTTCATTACTTTGGCAAGGTTTTTAGTAAGAGAGATTCCTCTCAAACTCTTTCTTTTATTTTATATCAATTATTTCTTTATGATTTCAATTATTATTCTTGTTTCTTCAAGCATGAGTAGCTAAATTCTTTTCTAAGGTTTTGATGGAACCTATTGGGTGATGAACTTATCGGTTATGTGATTACAAATTGTGACTTAGATTTCTATTTGTTCAACTTCATTATTATTGTAGTTAAT
The DNA here is from genome assembly GCA_032618575.1 of Nicotiana noctiflora. Lineage (NCBI taxonomy): Eukaryota > Viridiplantae > Streptophyta > Magnoliopsida > Solanales > Solanaceae > Nicotiana > Nicotiana noctiflora. The sequence goes on along the minus strand of JASVEL010006109.1, from coordinate 3,677 downwards.
TGGTAGAGCTCCCAATTAGCGGTGCCTATTTAGTGTGCATAACTTGGAAAAAAGTGCATATTTAGGTATATTGTTGAACAATACCACACCTAGGTTATTGGAGGAATCTATAACTTTAGGCGTAAAGACGGGGTTAGGAATAACGAAGTCTTGGGTGCAATCTTAAGTGAACTATTCAAATTAAAAATAGCTAGGGTAGCTCGGGAGAGTTCACTAGTAAATTATTGTAATTGCTCAGGAGAGGATTACGATACACATAGCGTTCATGATTGATATAATATATTCACAATTTGTATGAGCATAACGATAAGGGATTCCATCAATAGGGGAAATCAATACCTTAGTCCTTCTCCATATTATTTCTATTCAACATTCAATTCTTTCTTTTAAGCATTCTTAATTCTTGCAAGTAGTAGTTCGAAAATCATATACAAAGATATTCTAAATTTTGGGAACTTGATCCGGAAGTACTCTTGGGTTGTGAAAGTTGTGATTGATAGGTTAATTCCCTGTGGGATCGATCTTGGACTTATTAGACCAAGTTATATTGACTACGACCGTTGTTTGGACGTGAATCAGTATTGGCGCCGTTGCCGGGGAATTAACGGAATTATCAATTGCCATTGACAGAACTTCAAGATTCTTGTGTATTCAGGTTCTTTCTACACTCTACATTGAATATTTTGACGTTTGTTGATTTGGGTATTCGGGTGCATGCCTAGAAAATCTGCAAGGACTGGAGAACTAATTGAAGGACTCTCAGACCCCGAGCAAACCTTCCGGGCACGTAACAAAGCCATCAAACAAATTCAACAATCTCAACAACCAATCAAACTAGACTTCGACATGGGTGACATAAACGATCAAAACCAACAAGCCGGGCTAAATATGCAAGAGGCACAGGAGGCACAAGAAGGTGCATTGTTCGACTGGGCACAACCCACAGCGGATAATTTGGCAACTTCCATCGTTGTGCCAGCAATTCAAGCTGAGTCTTTCCAGATTACTAACAACATGCTTCACTTGTTGCAATAAAAGGGATTATTCTCTGAGTCTCAGGTTGAAGATCCACAGCAGCACCTCAAGAACTTTCTATCAATATGCAAAACACAAAGGAAACCGAATGTAACTCCGGAAGCTATCAGATTATTACTCTTTCCATTCTCAGTTACAGGAGCAGCACAAATATGGCTAAACTCACTCCCAATAAACTCCATTGAAACTTGGGATGAGTTAGTCAAACAATTCCACAACAAGTTTCATCCACCTAACAAGACAGCTCAACAAATTGATGAGATCGTGAGCTTCAAGCAAAAACCAATGGAAACATTACATGAAACTTGGGGTAGATTCAAGGGTATGCTTGTTATGTGTCCTCGTCATGGGATCCCTGAGCAGATGTTGGGTCAAAGGTTCTACATGGGGCTTTCAGACAGTATGAAGAATATTGTAGATGCTTCAGCAGGTGGGGCTTTTCTGAGCAAGACTTGGAGAGAGGGCCAAAATTTGCTAGACAAGATGGCTCAAAATTCCGGGTGGACAACCAGGAATGCTCCTATCACACCAGTAGTACACTCTGTACCTCTGGATCCATCCAACACTCCGGAGGAGAACGTGGCAACTTTATTGACACAAATGAGCATCCTGACAAAGAAGGTGGAAGAATCAGTGGTTAAGCAGCAAGTTCACATTATAGATACTACCAATGGTGGTTTATGTACATCTTGCATTAGCCAACCCATTGGTAATCCATGAGCTGCAGACCAAGAACATCATCATCAGCAAGAGGATATGAACTATGTGGCTAACTATGAAGGGCAGCGACAAGGTAATCAAAACTGGGGCCAACAGGCTCCAATGCAGTACAGACCTCCCCAGCCACAATTTAATGCAGCAGGTATGAAGCCACCACACAACATGGCTCCATATCCTAGACCTCAGAATTTCGGAAATCAGCAGCAGGGATACCATCCACCTCCACCACCACATGGGGGTAGACAAGATGATGGGTTTGCAAGGTTGGAAGCTATGATGCAGCGGGTAATTGGGTCAAACGCCAAAACAAATGAGAGGATATATGCACATGATGCCGCCATAAAAAATATGGAAGTGCAGATGGGTCATATTGCTATGTCACTTAACAATCATCCTCAAGGGACATTGCATGCAGATACACAACCAAACCCAAAGGACCAAATCCCAAAGCAGATGATGGCAGTGACTCTGAGAAGCGGTAGAGATCTTGATGCTGAGAATGAAAGTGAGAAAATTGACAGACAGGTTGAGACACCTACTCCATTGCCCATTGAACTGGATTAGTCCACAGGGTTGACAGAAGTCACAGTCCAGCCAGTTGATGAAAATAAAGAAGCAAAACAAGGAACGAAGAAAGTAGCTGAACAAGTAGAGCAGTAGATTGATGAGAAAGTGATAGAAAAAGAAAAGTCCCAAGTCACTGGGAAGAAGAGGCCTCCACCACCATTCCCCCAAAGGTTGGCCAAACACCAGAAAGAGGAGCAATACAAAAAGTTCTTCGAGATGCTCAAGCAAATCCAGGTAAACATTCCATTAATTGAAGCTTTAAAAGAAATGTCTGGTTATGCTAAGATGATGAAAGATTTGATGTCGCGGAAATTTGATTTTTAAGACTTGGCCACAGTTACACTCACCCAGACTTGTAGTGCAGTAGTCTCCAGACCCATTGCTGAGAAGCTATCTGATCCGGGTAGCTTCACCATCCCATGCACTATAGGGAATTATGCCTTTACTAAGGCTTTATGTGATTTGGGGGCAAGCATTAATCTCATGCCCTTAGTTATCTATAAGAGGTTAGGTATTGGGAGAGCCAGACCCACCTCTATGTTTTTACAGCTTGCTGACAGGACGGTTAAGCGTCCATTTGGTATTATATATGATGTGCTAATCCAGGTTGGGAAGTTCGTGTTTCCCGCCAATTTTTTTATTCTTGATTGCAAGGTTGACAAAGAAATTCCCATAATCCTGGGAAGACCATTCCTAGCCACCGGGAGAGCCATAATTGATTGTGAAACCGGGGAACTCAAAATGAGGTTGAATGATGAGGAGATCATCCTCAATGTGAAAAAATCCATGAGGCGTCCTAGTGAGTTCGCAAATTGCTTCTCTAATTGATGCAGTTGATGTGATAGTGGAGACCGACGATGCAGAATTGACTATTGAAGATCCACTTCAAGCATGCCCGATGAACATGGAAGAGGTAAACGGTGAAAGTTTGGCCGAATGGGTATTATCTCTGGAAGGCAAGGGATTCTGGCAGAGAGAGCTCGAATTCGAACATCTACACTTAGAGAAAAGAGAAAGCCCACCAGCAAAGCCATCCATAGAAGATCCACCGAAGCTTGAACTTAAACCACTACCATCACATCTCAGGTATGAGTATCTAGGTCCTAACTCCACGTTACCTGTTATTATCTCATCTAGTTTTTTAGATGTGCAGGCCCAAAAGCTTATACATGTACTCAAGGAATGCAAGACTGCCATCGGGTGTACCATGGCAGATATAAAGGGGATCAGCCCAGCCTATTGTATGAATAAAATTCTCCTGGAAGATGGACACAAACCTTCCAGGAAACATCAAAGAAGGCTGAACCCCAACATGAATGAAGTGGTGAAGAAGGAAGTAATAAAGTGGCTAGATG